>WNYA01000297.1:0-196754 GCA_019512145.1 Engystomops pustulosus | reverse complement strand
GTGTTTGTATACGGTACACGTAGTGTGTGTGTGTTTGTATACGGTACTCGTAGTGTGTGTGTTTGTATACGGTACTCGTAGTGTGTGTGTCTGTGTGTGTGTGTGTCTTTGTTACTATCTGTACTACAAAGTTCCTAACTATCCCAGGTTTCTGGAACAGACTCACATTTTAGATAAATTATTTTTGCATATTTGGCCAGAATCAAATGGATGTAAACTATTGGAAAAGAAAACTGCAGGTTGGAAATGAAAGAATAGCTGACAAGTATAAGAGCTCTCTCTGTCCCATAGCAGTTACCTGAAAGCGCGGTGTATAATAGGGAATCACTTAGCTATGGGGCCATTACAGGACAAGTCTCCAGCCGCCAGGCCTCCAGTAACGGGAGCGAGAGGGACTCATCATTGTAAGTAACGCTCCGGAGCCCCCGGAGACAACGCTGAGAAGCTTAATAAAATCCTCAACTAATAATGGAAGATTCTCCTGTCCTGAGGACTGCCAGTCACTTAATGCGGGAGGGGGACGGAGAGGGGGAAGCATGTAATCCTATTAGAAGGATTAATTAGAGTAAAAGGTGACGGGGCAGAGGTGAGGAGGGCAGGCAATTACGAGGAGTGAGAAATGGATAGGGTTAGGGTTACCGCCGCACTGAAGTTCTCCTTGTTCTCCAAAAATCACATATTAAAAATCACAACACATATTGGGGGTCATTTACTAAGGGCCCGATTCGCGTTTTCCCGACGTGTTACCCGAATATTTCCGATTTGCGCCGATTGTACCTGAATTGCCCCGGGTTTTTGGCGCACGCGATCGGAATTTGGCGCATCGGCGCCGGTATGCACGCGACGGAAATCGGGGGGCGTGGCCGAACGAAAACCCGACGTATTCGGAAAAAACGCCGCATTTAAAAAAAAATTTGTGTCGCGAAAATTTCACTCACCTTCATCTTGGATAGGCCGGTGTATTTCGAGGCATTCCAGCGGACTTCAGCGCAGCAGCGCCACCTGGTGGACGTCAGAGGAACTGCTTTGATGAATCCCGGCCGGACCCGAATCCAGTGCAGAGAACGCGCCGCTGGATCGCGAACGGACCGGGTAAGTAAATGTGCCCCATTATGTTAGGGAATTGCAATGTAAGCAATTGCCTTATGCAAGTGGTCTCGCTTTACAGCTTGTCGCAATTCAGCAAATGATCTTAAAAAATAAAAACTGCTACAATCACATTGTACTAAAAAAACAAAAAAAAAAACAAAAACAAAAACACAAAACGCAAGATGTTTGTGCGTCTTGTCATTCAGACGTGGTGCGTGTCTGGTGGATCTGCTCCCGCGCCTCCCCTGCTATACTATGTATGAGGTGCAGCTGCAGGGCCCCCACTCATCTGGATTCATTGTAATCCGCAATGCGGCCCTTCTGACACCAGCACCTGCTAGGATGAGGTTACCGGGAGGTGATGGAGCCGCAGATGAAGGGGAACTCAGCATCTCATCAGCCCAGGAACATATGTCTCCATTACCGGTTTATTGTCCCGCCATCGTTCCCACAATTTTATCTCTTCTGTTTTATTGGCTGCTTGTAAAATTATACAGGACAAGTGATGCGAGAATTTCACGAGCTACAAGGGGGCAACAAACTACAACGTGTACACATGGAATTCACTATCCCCCAACTACTATAATACTGCCCCCTATGTACAATAATATAACTACTAAAATACTGCCCCCTATGTACAATAATATAACTACTATAATACTGCCCCCTATGTACAGGAATATAACTACTATAATACTGCCCCCTATGTACAGTATACCAGTTATAACATTCCCACCTGTGGATATATACTTCTATAGACTTCACATCTTTCCCTTCCGCATTATATGGAATTATCTGGGATGATGTTGTAAGCTTGAATAATGGCTGAAAATTGCCACCTGTCACAGTGATAATATCTGGAGATGATCTTGGCCCAATTGAGTCAGACAGAAGCTGAGCGTGGAATCATTATTCTGCTACTGTGTCTCGTCCCACAAGGCGTCGTTATGTTGCCGCACCTTTAATAAAACCACCGTGTGGTTTTTAATTATAATATAAATGTTCAATCTAAATGAGAGGCAATAACTATAAGCCCTGAAAGCACACATATACATATATATATATATATACATACGCTATACTGTGCGGCAGAGGCACAGTCTGTGCAGGATTTTGCACATATGTTGGTGCTTTTTCCAACACTAAATCTACACGAGGCACCTCAAAAGGAAACCATGTGGGCAGTTCACAAAGGAAAGAAGTTTAAAGCCAATTATCTAGTTATAAACTGACCACACAATGATGAGGCTGATTGGTTATAAGCCACATCAGAAGTGTAGGACTAAGGCTGCGGTCACACGCGGCATTTTCAACCCGTTTTTGGCCAAAAACGGGTTCAAAACGCCATGTGTGACGGCACCCTAAGTTCACGTCGCGTTCACAATCTCTTTCCCGCTGTCTTTCTCGTGACACATTGGGGTTCATTTCCTTAACCAGTCCTGATGTGATCCAGCGTTCTCCGACGAGGATTTGGGTCTTCCGGCAATTCACTAAGGTCACGCGCCCGATATCCACCAGGTGTCGCTGCTGTGCTGAGGTCCACCGGAGTTCACCACCTTCTCTCCGGTGCATGCAAGTGCTTAAGTGCTTAAGTGCTTAATTTTTTAAATTCCGCGCTTTTTCCGAATCCGTCGGATTTTCCGACGGCTATGTCCCCCGATTTCTGTCGCGTGAAAGCCGGCGCCGAAATTCGATCACGTGTGCCAAAATCCCAGCGGAATTCGGCGCAAAACAGAAAAATTCGGGAAACCCGACGAAATTGCGGCCGCGGAGCCCTTACTAAATGAGCCCCATTGTACTTTATTGTAGTTGAAAAATTGGGGTCATATGTTTATGAATTCACAATTTTCGGAATTCAAAATTTTCTGCTTTACTGACACATGGTCATAAAATAACGTGATAGCTGACATTTACCGATTGTCTTCTTTCCGATGACACGATTTTTTATGTGTCCTCTCAGTTTTGTAAAATGTTATGAGGCTTAGAACTTTAAGTGTGATTAAGTGTGACTCGGGTCACAGGAACACCCGTGCTCCTCCGTGTGCCCCCCAGCCCCTGCCGCTTCTCTCACCTCGCCAACACGCGCATCCCTGCCTCCTTGGGCGCTGGCTGACAATTCTGATAAAGTCTCAGCCTCTTCCTGTCTTCCCTGCCAGATCTTTGTGCTTTATGCCTTAGAGAAAGCTTTCCTGATGCCCTGTGCGATTATCCTGGTTTCCCGTTGTGACCTCGCTCCTGTGCTGCCCGTCCTGACCTTCCGCTAGGTCCCGACTCTGATCCTGTGCTGCCCGTCCTGACCTTCCGCTACGTCCTGACTCTGATCCTGTGCTACCCATCCTGACCTTCCGCTACGTCCGACTCTGATCCTGTGCTGCCTGTCCTGACCTTCCACTGCGTCCCTGACTCTGATCCTGTGCTGCCTGTCCTGACCTTCCGCTACGTCCGACTCTGATCCTGTGCTGCCCGTCCTGACCTTCCGCTACATCCGACTCTGATCCTGTGCTGCCCGTCCTGACCTTCTGCTACGTCCCCGACTCTGATCCTGTGCTGCCCGTCCTGACCTTCTGCTAAACCTCCCGCCTGTTCCCGACCACGATCCTGCCTTACGACTCTGTACCTTGCCTTGCCCGCCACGCGGACAAATTCGCACCTGTGGAACGACCTGGTGGTACCACACCGCAACAAGTCCAACCCGCTTTGCGGCGGGGTCTGGTGAAAACCAGGTACAACTTAGACTGCAGTCCCAGGTGTCGGCTTATGTCATCGTCCTCTGTGGTCTAGAGGATCCACTACCATTGACATTCACCTTTTCATAAAAAAACACAAAATCATACTTTTGCTGGACCTGCTCAGATTTCGAGTCACGTTGAGAGACCTAAATAAGTGTCACTCAGAGCAGATTTACATTGTCACTTTTTAAAGGATACACAATCTTTACATATTTGGGCAATTATGCAACATAAGGGCTTTTTATTTTCAATAAATGTTCTTCAACAAATATTTCATTTTAGTGGGTCTTTAGCTTATTGCTGAAATTTTATTAACTCTTTAATGTGTGGAGAAAAAGAAAATCATCAATTCTTGTTTTGCATTTTTAGCAATTTTTTGGGGGGGCTGTTCACTGTACCATAAAAATAAAATATTATCTTTTGTTCATGGAAGATCATGGAATCGATTACAGCGATGCCTCAGTTACCGTATATAGTTTTCTTTATATTTGTCCAATTTTAAAGCAGAAAAATGAAAAGATAAAATCGCATGTGTTTCAGCATTGACATTTTTGCACAACCTTAGTATTTTTTGGTTGACGGAGGTGGTTGAGGGCTTATTTTTTGTGTGACAAATTGTTCTTTTCAGTGGTACCATTTTACTTTATTTAATTAATTTTTTATTTTTTTTTTTTAAAAAAGCTCTTTTTATTTAAAACTTGTTTTTCTTTAATATTTTTTTATTGAGTCACAGTAGTATTTGTTACCTAGATGTATTGGCATAGATATCTGACTCATGGTCATTTAGAGGTTACAAATTATCTTTCCTGGGTAATAACAAGGCAAATACAAATACTTTTTCACGACATTGGGGGTCATTTACTAAGGGCCGATTTGCGTTTTCCCGACGTGTTACCCGAATATTTCCGATTTGCGCCGATTTCCCCTGTATTGCCCTGAGATTTTGGCGCACACGATCGGATTGTGACGCATCGGCGCTGGCATGCACGCGACGCAAATTGGGGGCGTGGCCGAACGAAAACCCCACGGATTCAGAAAAACTGCCGCATTTAAAACAAAAAATCTGTCGTGGAGCTTGCACTTACCTTCACTCAGCCCGGCTCGGTGAACTCCAGCGCGTTCCAATGCTTTTCAGCGCAGCAGCGCCACCTGGTGGACGTCAGAGGAACTACCTTAATGAATCCCGACCGGTCCCAATCCAGCGCAGAGAACGCGCCGCTGGATCGCGAATGGACCGGGTAAGTAAATCTGCCCCATTGGCTTGAACACACAATCTCCTCCGATCGCTTCTCCAAGCTCTAACACGGTGCAATGTAAATGTATTGCAGTGTGACATGTAATGCGCTGCGTCGAGTAACATTGTGCAGCCCCAGGGCACTTGTTAGACCCAGGGGCTGCCGGTGGAGTATCAGACCCCCCAGTAAGCGGCAATGGAGGGTTCAGACAACATCGGAAGCCCCTTAGATGCGATCACTGATGGCGCGTATTACAGCAGGAAGTCGTGTGCGATATGCACCCGACACACATTCTGTATGGTCACGGGTCCCTAAAAATCGCCATAACAGTGCAGCGCTTGTCAGGAAGTACCTTCCCGCCGCACCGCGCCTGTCAGGAACAGATTACTCTGTTCAAGAAAAAAAATAATTTTTTTTTGAGTTGCATGAGTTTGTATTTTCAGCACATGCCGCTATTTACAATGCAAATGGTAAAATCTGCAGAGAAAACCTGCTTTTTATAAAGCATTGATGGACTTTCTTTCCTGTCCTCTATGGTAAAAATATATACAGGCAGGTAAATACGCAGCAGCTAACCTCTCCTGCCAGAATTACACTACGAGTCCACATCCTGAGCTGACACGTGCAGTGTCAGACCACGGACTACAAATGTATGGTCTGTTGTCTGCAGCCCACGTGTCAGGACCACTCACATACTGATGATAGTAGCCCCAGCCGCCAGTCTGCTCTTAGTTTTGTGGCTCGGACACTGGAAATCAGTGAGGGGTATATAACCTATAGAAATGAATTTCTCAATTTGCTTTCCATTGGATCAACATTTAACACATGGACAAAAATAATCCTTGTGCGGGGATTCTCACTGTACAGTCCGTCACAAATGGCGGCGGTCACTTCATGGTTGGTCTTGCACGCTCTTGATCTACAGACCCAAACCCTAATCATCAGAAGCGAGCTCAGCGTAGGAATTTATCGTTGCACTTATGTCAGTTTTCTATTGTACAAATTGTCTCACAATTGTTTCAAATGCTCATTTACGCCCCCCCCCCCCAAATTTTTCAATCCAATGCAGAAAGTAACACCTCATATGTCACAATTATCAAGACGTGTATGATAAATCTAACACACAACAAGCTCCTAAGACGGTCTTAAAAAAGATGGCGCAGGAAGTCTACTTAATGATATATCAACCCCAGGATGTAGCGTCAGATCAGTGTTGGGGGGTGGTAAATCCGACACACAGACCAAGTCATTAGGTCAATGAACTACTGAAGAGGCAAACTGAGGATAGTTAGCAAATTGGCCTTTGTGAGGTTCTGGAAGGGATGAGCCCCTTTTATTAATCCCCCTATGTATGATGCCACTTACTGCTTAGTAATTAACCTACTAATGTATTTGCTGGGCACTTGACGGAAATTGAAGGGGGATAAAATAAAATTTACACTTAGTTATGAAATTTGCCATTCAGAGTCTTCAGAAAGCTGTGAATGGCTTTGATTACAATTTAGGTGGAAAAGCCCATTTTGAGAATTCATGTAAGTTTCCATATAAAGTCATCCGATGAGACGTAACGCACATGAACCGTGCACATCCTCGCATCATCATCAAGTAAAAATGTAAAGTTCCGATGACATGAAAGATACATCATACGTAACAATGAGGCTTGTGGTAAACTGGTATTACCGGTCATTTACTACACAGTCAGCGCTACTATAACAAAACGTAACATCCACCATCAATAGCACTGATCAGACTTGTGGTTCATAGGTTTCATCGAGGGGTCAGCGTTTGGATGACTATATATATATTTACAATCTGTAACACTGTAAAGGTGTAAACACAAGAGACCCATTATCTGCCCCTTATATTTATGCTACATGGCTGAGGGTAAGTGCCTACCATACATGTCCGGTGACCCAAAATTGATTAAATTGCTTAAAATCTAAAAACCCATCACCGGTGACAAAAATTCCTGGAAGCGGTGACTCACAGGAAGTGTCTCTTCCCAGTTGCTAAGTTTCAGGTACAGTTTCAGGTGACAAAGTTGACAAAGATTGTATTGACGCATGACATACCTCACGTACCTCGTACCTCACGCTGAAGTCCCCTGTGAGTGCAGTCGGCCGGAGCTCCTTCCTAAAGTCACAGCCCCCTCCAATACTCAAGCACTTCCGCTTTAAAACTTATTTACCTGCGAGAGGTGTGCACAAGGGGCAGGGCCGGCCCTCGGAGTGGGCTGGTTCAGCAGGTTTAACCCTTCCCTTCCTGCAGCTGTGAACTGCTGTAGTCAATAATTATCCAGCTTCTTCTTCTGCCTGAATGTACGACCAATAGAGTTTCTAATTAGGGAAATTACAACAGTAATTAGTATTCAACAAAGACACAATGGGTGACCCTCCCACCTAGAAAGGCGAATTGTAAAGCAACCCAATGGCTTCAAATCTCTGTAATCGTTGTCATGACCCGCCTCCAGTTTTACAATCCATAAATGTATGAGAAAAGTGACATAAAAACCTTGGTTGTGACAAATTATACACACGTTCTTTGGCTACCATATGCTATGCATATGCAATGTTGTGCAGCGTGGATGCTACCCTGCTACCTACACCTGCCCTAAACCAATCATTATACACATTGGGGCTTATTCACTATGGGTCGGGATCGCACTTTTGTCAGACTGTTTGTCTTTTTGGGATTTGCGCGGCTCGGACAGGTATTTAACAGGTGTCTGCACTGGGATTTTGTTGCGGACGTTGAACTCCGTGGACGGGTAAGAAAATGTGTCCCTATTGGGTCATCAATCCAATGATCGATAATCTGATGAGTGATCATTTCACAGAATCGACCAAACAGATTGTAGTACATGTGGATCAGCTACAATAAAAACTGTTTTAAAAATTCACTCCACGAATGGTTGAAATCAGTTTAAGTTGAATGTGTTTGGGCAATGGTTTTTTTGCACAGAATAAGTGATGAGTGTCCGAGACCTCCAAAAGAAATGCACTTCCGAAGTGATCTGTATCCCATTGAAGACAATGGAGCACTGGTCATGCTCAAAAGGGCAAAAAGTGTGATTGCAAGACCTCCAGCCATTCCTACCCCCCACTGGGTGTCTATACAATAGGCAGGGGTAGGGAACCTATGGCTCGGGAGCCAGATATGGCTCTTTTGTTGGCTGCATCTGGCTCTCAGACAGGTCTTTAATAAATAGTGATGGCTTCTATGTGTCTCTCTTAGACTAATCACTGGAGACAGGCAGCGATGTTACCGCTGCCTACGTCCTTTGTACGACCCAGGTGCCATCGTCTAAGCCTGGGTTGTGAAGAGCATGGGAGCAATGAGGAGCTGGCTGCAGGGAGCACCTGGAAGTGAATATTCATTTTTTTTGCTGTGGCTACCTATCTACTGGGGAGCATGTGCTGTGTCTACCTATCTACTCGGCGGAATGTGCTGTGGCTACCTATATACTGGGAGTATGTGCTGTGGCTACCTATCTACTCGGGGGAATGTCCTGTGGCTACCTATATACTGGGGGCATCTGCTGCGGCTATCTATTTACTTAGGGACATGTGCTGTGGCTACCTATTTACTGGGAGTATATGCTGTAGCTTATAGGGGGTATGTGGTGGGACTACCTATCTACTGGGAGACATGTGGTGGGACTACCTATCTACTGGGAGGCATGTGGTGGGTGTCAGGATTTGGAGTAGGGAACCCCCTGGACCATCGTGGACGACGATGTAAGCAGACACCTGGGACCAGAATCTAAGTGGCACCCGGTCATCACCAGAACCGCAACTTGTAGACGGTGGCAGCCAAGGTCGAGGCACAGGATAACTAGGTAGTCTTGTGGTCCGGAACAGGCAGACGGTCAAGGCAGGCGGCAATGATGCAAGGTCGGGGATGGAGCAAGAAGTCAGGGCTGGCAGCGAAGGAGAAGAATCAGGAACAGGTCCAGGGTCACAATGGGAGGAAACACAGTGGAAAGCTTCCTCATAGACATGAAGCACTAAGATCTGTCAGGGAACTTGGAGAGGTGAGTGAGCTCGGAAAGGGGCACCGCCACGGAGAGGGGCACTGGTGTGCCTGCGATCCGAGATGCAAATTGCAGAGGCACCCGTGACACTGAGACTACCTATCTACTGGGGGGCATGTGCATATAGTATGGCTCTTACGGAATAACATTTTAATATGTGTGGCGTTCATGGCTCTCTCAGCCAAAAAGGTTCCTGACCCCTGCAATAGAGTAAGACCTTGTCCTCACACACACAATGGGAAAATAAATGCATTCAATGAGAAGGATTAACCTGTGGGGAGCTGTGATGGGTGCACACACAATAATCACCTACATCCTGTCCCCACATCTCTGACACATGACAGCGTCACCCGGGTCATTAAACATTCCAGCAGAAAATATCCTCATACCCTGATGCTGAAGGTGTATGGATCAGAACTACTGCATGCAAACCCTAAACTGTATTATGTTTTCCAATTTCCGGAGATTTGCTGTGAGAAAAGGAGGATGCTGGGAGTCAGCGCCGGAGGGCAAGTTTATTATTTTAAGGGGGTTCTCTGCTGGACAATTTATTAATGGGGGCACTCTGCTGGACATTTTATTAATGGGGTCACTCTGCTGGACATTTTATTAATGGAGGCACTCTGCTGGACATTTTATTAATGGGGCACTCTGCTGGACATTTTATTAATGGGGGCACTCTGCTGGACATTTTATTAATGGAGGCACTCTGCTGGACATTGTAATGGAGGCACTGCTGGACAATTATTAATGGGGGCACTCTGATGGAACAGTTCTTAATGCGCACACAGTATGCTGGAAATTTTATTAATGGCGGGCCCTCTGCTGGACATGATTAATGGGGGCACCTGATGGACAATTTATTAATGGGGGCCACTCTGCCTGGACAATTTTATTAATGGGGGCACCTCTGCTGGACAATTTATAAATGGGGGGCACTCTGCTGGACATTTATTATGGGGGCACTTGCTGGACAATTTATTATATGAGGGGCATCTGCTGGACTTTATGAATGGGTGGCACTCTGCGGGACCTGGATAATGGGGGCACTCTGTGGACATTTATACTGGGGGCACTCATGCTGGAATTTTATTAAGGGGGCACTCTGCTGGCCATTATTAATGGGGGCACTCGGCTGGAAATTTATTACTGGGGCACTCTGCTGGACATTTTATTAATGGGCAATCTGCTGGACCATTTTTATTAATGGGGGCACTCTGCTGGACATTTATTAATGGGGGAACTCTGCTGGACATTTATTAAAGGGGTTTGCCACGAAGGCAAGTAGGCCGACATCTTGATCAGTGGGGGCGGTGTTCATTGCTGAGAAACCCACCAGCTCGTGAAAATGAGGGGGTCTGGTCGAACCTCGCCGCCTCTCGACTAAAGGAAGCAGACGGCCGCACAAGATCATTCTGCCTCCATTAATCTCTATGGAGCTGACAAGAGAACGGTCATGTGCGGCCGTCTGATCCATTAGTCTGAGGAGTGGCGAGGGGTCGGTGTCATCAGACCCCCTGTTTTCGCAACCGCAGGGATTCAGCACTGAATCCCCCACTGATCAGCAGTTAGACCCTAGCCAGTTGGAAAACCCATTTAAAGGGGGGGCACTCTGCTGGACATTTATTAGAAGGGGGGGGCTGTTGTGGATTGTTCAATTATGATGGAAGATTATTGGACATTTATTAGAGGTAGCGGATGTATTCCCACCTAGGCTATACTCGAGATCAACTTATGTTTTCACAGTTTTCGTGGGTAAAATGAGGTGTTGCCTCGGCTTCTGAAAGCTGCGGGACCATAAGCAATAAGTTGTATGAGATAGCAGGTTAAATTTTGCAAAGTGTCTGTATAGTCCACCAGTTCTCTGCGTAGATGTGCTTTTAACTATTTTCTATCACAAATCGCGGTTGGTGACGAATGAGGAAAAAAAAAATAAACACAGTGAAGCGAGATAGCCTTTGTGTTGTCAAACTTCCTCCACCCAAAAAGTGTGGGACAGGGCAGAGTCGCTGCGATATCTGGAGTCCTGACCTGGTAAATTCCAAATATTTATAAATTAAAAACAAAACACCCTTAATGACAACAACACAAAAATAGGAAAAAGTAATAAAAGATGGTGTGAAAGCAGGTAGAAGTTATTTTGAATATCAAAACAGGGAAAGAAAAAAATGAGTGTAAGAGGCAAGTTATAGGAGAAGTCACAGGAACAATGGGCTGCGGGACAGAGAGACTTTAGAAGTGCCTGCCTGTGCCCACACTGAGAAGGGTCACCAAGGGGATAATTAAATACTTAAAGTTGATTTGTTCAATTCGTGCAGCCTGGGGCTGGCAAACCAAGAGCTACAAAGTCCACTAAAAGTCAGGCGAAGCTTAATGTGGAACGATTTTATGAACCCTATAGATATTATGTGCGTTCCAGAAGCTTCCCCTTGCTACGCATGTTCCTGCCCAGTGTACTTTCAGGTATAGAAACATACAAGTGTGCGTTCTTATAATACCCCAAATGCTCCCACTTCAGTATTGTCTAGTTCTAGACTGTTCAGGCTCCAGGGGTAGTGAAACCCACTGACCCACCGCGAACGATAACGTAAGCCGATACCTGGGACTGGAACTAGTGGCACCCCCAGTTTGGAACCAGAGCCGACACAAAGCAACTGTTGCGGCGTGGAAGTAGTGGGTAAAAAAGGTCGTTCCACAAGTGCGGACTTTGTACGCGGGTGGCAGCCAAGGAGAGGGTACACAGAGTTGAGAGCAGAATAGTAGTCGTGGGGGGCAGGCAGCATGGATCCAGAGTCAGGGATGTAAGGAACAGGTCATGGTAGGCAGCAGAGGTGCGTAGTCAGGACGGAACCGGGGTCAACACGGGGAAATACAACAACAGCGCAGGGAATGAGACAAAGCTTTCTCTAGGGCATAAGGCCACGACGATTGCGTTGGGGGGTGCAGGAAGGCTGGTTATATGAGGTCTGGAGGAAATGGCCCAGCGCCACAATTAACGATTGCCGGCGACCCCTTTAACACTCTGGAGATGGAGGACGAGGACGCACGTAGGACCGGGGCACATGAAGGGGGACAGGGTAAGAGGGCGTGGGGTGGCAAACACTTGTGAGCAGAGGAGGGGCACGTTGTGTGCGCCCACGACCTGAGATATGGGTTGGACAATCGGCTCTAATGATTTCAGATTTTGGCTTGCAGTTAAAGTCTAACAACTTGCCCAAGCAGCATGTAGGATTATCTATAAGCTACATTGTGAGGCTATGACAATGCATCTTTTTTTAATGGAAGCCATGTGACGGCTGCAACACTTGCTATGTATTTCAATAGGAGCTATTCTATTTCTTCAGAAGTCATTCAAGAGCCGGTGTGGTTGGATGGAGCAGCTCTACTAACTCCCTCAGCAGTATATTCATTGCTCTTTTGCGGAAAATAGCCCAGTTTGGGGGGGGGGTTTTTCCCCCTGGGGAAAATGGAAAACCAATTTCCTGGGAAATGCTGTTAGATAAATCACAAACTGGAAGGAGGATGCAAGGGATAGAGGTTTCCTCCCCAGTCTCTCTTCCCTATCCCTTCTCCCGACGTTTTCGCTTCTTCCTATATCTCTATTTCCTGGCAGCGTTTAATTGTTTTTCTTTTGCGGGCCTACTACCCCCCTTTCCCGCATGCAACTCTGAAAATTCCTTCTCAATCATCCATCCGACTACATTGCAAGGGGTACTCTCTGTCCCTTACTGCGACGTCACCGGTTACCCTCCGTGTGGCCCGCCAGTCAAACAGATCCGTAGTGAGTTTCAATCCAATTGCAATTACTTTACCTTCCACTGTTGTACAACTCTCTACCCCTAGATCATATCAAGGCAATGAGACAGTAAAACTTCGTACTAAACAGAATAATGTCGGTCCTACACGGCACTCTGCGACCTTGATGCGGACTTTTCAGAAGTACCCTGACCTCTCGTACCGCCGTTTTCCCGCCTCCCGGTCGACCGGCGACACCTCTCTAACCTCTCAACTTTTCAATTTTCTACCTATGATACGTGTTACGTCTCCGATTTTAGGGGAGTGTGTATGGTAGGCGTGATTTACTTACGAGCACCAGTGACCATCACGTGACCCCCCCCCCCGTCCTCGTCCCCCGCGCATTCCTGCCTGCACAAGGCAGGAGTTAAGTGTTGGTATGATGAAGATGCTATTGGTCAATGATCTGTGTAACATCTGTCATTTGTAAGCTGAGATGTGATTGGAGGAGCAGCCACCACCTGACCAAGGGGAAGTAATTAAAACCCATGGCCAGGAAGGTTTAGAGAAACTTTTTCAGAGATCTTCAGAGAGATTCTAGTAAGTCTATTTAAGTGAGTGAGTGAGAAATCTTGTAGCCCATACCAGAGAAGGAAGAAGCCGAGCCCCTGCCTCTGAGAGTGGAGTCTAAGAACTAGAGTTAGTGTAGTGAGGGGAACAGTGGGTATCATCTTACCTTAAAGGTGATACCTGAAGCCTACAGGACAAGCTGAACTTACTTACCAGGACAACAGCTGCTCCAGCTGTGTCTACATCCAGCTGGTGAACTATCTCCTGAGGCCCTCCAATTCACATCTCAGCACTCCATATACCTGTTGTTAAAGGCACGTTCTGCGGTTCCTGCGGTTCAAATCTAAAGAAAGGTTAAGTTGTTTTCTTTGCAAATTCTGTCCTCCGTTGGTCCCGGCTATCCGGCTGGCCTTCCCTCACCGGACCCTGTCCCATCACCAGAGACTCACACTCGGGTACATTAAGGGGTTGCACAAGGGAGATCCCGCTATAGCAGCCTAGCTCTCCCTCATATTCTTGCCAACACCATCCTGCTGGAGAAGACCTGCCAGGCTGTAGGACAGCCTCCGGTTCCCCAGTAACAAGCACCGTGACCAATAGAGGGCTTAGGCCGCAACCGCCCGCACTCCTGGTGGTACTGCGGCACGGCTGTCTCCAGGCCATAACCTCAAGGGCTAGGCCCCGTGGGGATGTTGCAGATGGTTCTCACTTTCACAAAAAAAACAAAAACCCTGGACCAGGTTTGGACACATCACGACAAGCTCGTGTAATTGTTGAGAATCTATCATGCACAGCATGATGACAGAAGTACAACAAACAAGAGGAAGCTGGGAGAAGCTGGATATGAATGAAGCATGAATCGATGAAACTGGGCACCTGAGGAATACTGGGGACAGTGTTGCCTCACAATCAGTGGCTTTGTGGGTAATAGGGTCTCATGATGAAATTCATAAAAATTCTATTGGCAAAGCATTTCAAGCCTTCCTTACAAAAGAATGTCACCAAGACTCTGGAGCTAGGAGCACTGCGGGGTTTTCGCATGGGCGAATCGCGGGAAACCAACCTTACTTTAAACAAATCCAACAGCGTCGATGCAAACAATCTGCAAAGAGTTTTGTATGTTCTCTCCGTGTTGGGGGTTTCCCCGTGTTTCCGGGTTCCTCCAAACACTACAAAAACATACTAGTAGGTTGTCACCTTGGCAGCGCTGCTCCATTCAAGTTGTGTCGCCTGCCTACTGTGGTTGGTATTGTGACATGCACTTTCACTTTAGTAACCTAGAGCTTATGTTGAGCCTCTGAAGAAGTATCAGTCAAGGGAGACAATGTCATGTACCTTTATGCACCCTACCATTAATATCTTACAGTGTACAGTCCAGACTCAAGCCCCATAGCTGGATATAAATTAGCCGCTAATCATCTGCATATAGTATTATCTAGATTGGGAGGTTCACTGCTTTTAGTCACTAATGAGGGATTAAACGATGAATATGTGAATAGTTTCGATGTCATTGTTCGGTGCATTTGGGTGTGATCTGGAATTTATTTAAATATTTTGTTCCAGAAGTTGCCGGATTGAGGGCCCAATAATGAAACATATTTAGAAGATTGAAAATCCATCAATGTCACAACCTCCAGCAAATGGAGATTGTTTGAATGCCGATCGTTTTAATAATTATAATGGATTTAGGACACTCTTCATAGTATCTTAAATTGGAGCTCCGGGTTTATTGTGAGATCATGAGTTTCTTGTAGTGATGTCTTCATTTGATGAACATGGACATGCTTGTTTACTTCCATGTGGATAACTCACCATTTTTTTATAAGAAATCTGCAAGACATTGTTGGTTTGTGTTGTAGTTTACTATGTTTCAGATCATCTTGTTGAGTATTACCACCTTTCGTTCACAGTTGCCGACGAAAAGCAATGGATACGGGTAAATCGTCCAGGATTTAACTTGAATTTGTGTCGGCAAGATCAAAGCACTTACATTGCATCCTGGAAATAGAAGTGAACTAGAGTTCGGACCTGCACACATATCGCGTGTTCGCACACCCGTAGTGAACCCATCGGCAGCCTTGCATTTGAGTCTGGGCGTACACTCGCACTTATACAGTTCTCCCCTGACAGTGCAGGCACCCGGGATTACAACAAGATCGGGTCTGAGGTTGTTACTAAAGTGGAATTTGTAGTAAGTCGAATCACCGTATATTTTATAATGAAGAGTTCTATGACAATTTTTTTTTCTTTTGCCCAAGTGACAATTTGGTCGTTTCAAATTTTGTGTAATTGGACCAGAAAGAATTATCAAATAAAGCTTCATTACAGACACCTTACAGCTGATCAGTGCAGTCTGGGACTATAGTAAAAGCATCAGAGAGAGAGCTCACCAGAGGTCACAGTGAGGCAGAGGGGTCCGTCGTAACTATGGTTGTCCTGTAAGTCGGGTGTCCTTACGTAGGGACCGCCGTATTAATTGCAAAAGCATACAAAATGGTATCCCAATTGTGATCGTCTCATCTAAAACTATGATGTTAACAAATCGGTGAACAACATGTTCAGTCTTTTAATAACTGTCACGTGGCCGTGAGCTCATTACACTTGACAGAAATCTCATTGCCGTCCACAAGCCAAATATGTCAGCCAGAAGCGTGGCAAATCCCACTATTCTTGTAGGGTGATCTCCAGACATTGAAGGTTTGGTAGAGAGATTGTGAACCTCTACAGTGGCACTCAAATCCTTAAGGTTCCCCCCAATGCGCATTTATGTCCGGAGAAAGTGAAGGCCCTTATTGAGTTCCCAAATCTCCAGAATCCGTTTCCCCAATTGGGCAACCTGAGACAGCGAGTTAAGATTGTTTCCCATTAAGATGAAATTAGGCATAATGTTATTACATGCAAGAGGCAAATGACAACATAACGATGTTAGTTCCAGCAAGTAATGGGCCTGTCACGTATCATGTCACAAAAAGTATTGCCGTTCCCTAGCTGATTCCACCAGAAACAACCAGACACCCTCATGTATATGGTATTGCAGTTGTACTTATCTGAGGATTAAAGACCCGCACTCACATAGGTAGGAGGATCTAAAGTCAACGCCTCACAAAAAGGAACATGAGGATGATGAGACAGACGCTCCACAACGATGAGGAGGTAAGACAGCACTACATGGATGAGGGTAAGACATACGCATCCCCAGCATAGGATGAGATGTAAGACACCGCTCCACTAGTGTAGGATGTAAGATTTTAAGACAAGCGCTCCACATAGGATGAGGATGTACAACCGCACTCTACAATGATGAAAAGGATGTAAGACAGTGCCCCAAAAGGACGAGGGATGTAGACAAGCGCTCCACATAGGACGAGGATGTTTAAGACACAGCATCCCCACTAGATAGGATTGTTGTTACACAGCCGTCCACAATATGATGTAGGAATCTAATGACCCAGCGCTCCACATAGGATGAGGGGCTGTGTAAAGACGCGCCCACACATCTGGATTGAGGATGTAAGACAGGCACTTCCACATAGGAATGAGGATGTAAGACACACTCTCACATAGGAATGAGGATGTAAGACAGCGCCCCACATAGATGAGGTGGGTAACCTCACTTCCACATAGGATGCGGATGTAAGGACAGCACTCCACATAGGATGAGGATGTAGACAAAGCGCTCCAACATAGATTGAGGATGTGAGACAGCACTCCACATACGATGAGGATGTAAGAACAGCACTCCACATGGATGGAGATGTAAGGAAACACACTCCACATAGGATATGATGTAGGGACAGCGCTCCACACATCAGGTGAGGATGTAAGAAACAGCGCTCCACATAGGATGAGCGATGTAAGACACACTCCACATAGGATGAGGAATGTAAGACAGCGCTCCACATAGAGATGGGATGTAAGACAGCACTCACATAGGATGAGGATGTAAGACAGCACTCCACATAGGAGTGCTAGAGGCCCCCATTGTGGATTAAGCTACCAAGACGAGGGTAAGCCCCACATAGGATGAGATTGTAAGACAGCACTTCCACATAGGATGGATGTAAAACGCGCCCCCACATAGGAGTGGATGTAAGACAGCTACTCTCAACATAGGATGAGGATGTACGACAGCGCTCCCCATAGGATGAGGATGTAAACAGTAATCTCCACCATAGATGAGGGTGTAAGACAGGCGCTCTACATAGCGATGGGAATGTAGACACACGCTCCACATAGGATGAGGATGTAAGACAGCACTCTCACATAGGATGAGGAATGGTCAAGACAGCGCTCCACTGGATGAGGATGTACAGACAGCCTCACAACATAGATGAGGGATGTAAGGACAGCGCTCCACAGAGGGATTGAGGATGTAAGACAGCGCTCCACATAGGATGAGGATGTAAGACAGCGCTCCACATAGGATGAGGATGTAAGACAGCGCCCCCACATAGGATGAGGATTGAAGACAGCGCTCCACAAGGTGAGGATGTAAGGGACAGCCGCTCCAACATAGGAGGAGGAGGTAAAGACCAGGCCCCAAATAAGACGAGGATTGTGTAAGAAGAACTCCACATAGGATGAGGATGTACGACAGCGCTCCACATAGGATGAGGATTTGTAAGACAGCATCAACTAGGATGAGGATTGTAAGACAGCGCCCACAAGGATGAGGATTGTAAGACAGTGCTCCACATAGAACGAGGAGGTAAGACAGCGCCCCACATAGGGAAGAGGATGTAAGACGAGCCCACATAGGATGAGGTGTAAGACAGCGCTCCACATAGGATGAGGATTGTAAGACAGAGCACTACAATAGGATGAGGATTGTTGTAAGACAGCGCTCCACAAGGTATGAGGATTTTGTAAGACAGCCCCCCACATAAGACGAGGCTTTGGTAAGACAGAGCAAACAACATAGGATGAGGATGTAAGACAGCGCTCCACATAGGATGAGGATGTAAGACAGCACTCCACATAGGATGAGGATGTAAGACAGCACTCCACATAGGATGAGGATGTAAGACAGCACTCCACATAGGACGAGGATGTAAGACAGCGCCCCACATAGGATGAGGATGTGAGACAGCGCTCCACATAGGATGAGGATGTAAGACAGCGCACCACATAGGATGAGGATGTAAGACAACGCTCCACATAGGATGAGGATGTAAGACAGCGCTCCACATAGGATGAGGATGTAAGACAGCACTCCACATAGGATGAGGATTTGTAAGACCGCGCCCCCATAGGATTGAGGATGTAAGACAGCGCTCCACATAGGAGAGGATGAAGCAGCGCTCCACATAGGATGGGATTTTGTAAGACAGACACCCACATAGGATGAGGATGTTTGTAAGACAGCGCTCCACAATATGAGGTGTAAGGACAGCGACCACATAGGATTGAGGATGTTAAGACAGCGCCCCACATAGGATGAGGATTTTGTAGGAACAGCGCTCCACATAGATGAGGATTTGTAAGACTTGCGCCCCACATAGGATGAGCAGGTAAGACAGCACTCACTAGGATGAGGATGTTGTAAATAACAAGACAGCGCTCTACATAGGATGAGGAGGTACGAAAGCGCTCCACATAGGATTGCGGAGTGTAAGACAGCGCTCCACATAGGATGAGGATGTAAGACAGCGCTCCACATAGGATGAGGATGTAAGACAGCGCTCCACATAGGATGAGGATGTAAGACAGCGCCCCACATAGGATGAGGATGTAAAGACAGCGCTCCACATAGGATGAGGAATGTAAGACAGCGCTCCACATAGGATGAGGATGTAAGGACAGTGATCCACATAGGATGAGGATGTAAGACAGCACTCCACATAGGATGAGGATTTGTAAGACAGCGCTCTACATAGGATGAGGATGTAAGACAGCGCTCCAATAGGATGAGGAGTAAGACAGCACTCCACATTGGATGAGGATGTAAGACAGCAGCGCTCACATAGGAGAGGATTGTAAGACAGCACTACACATAGGATGAGGGGATGTGTAAGACCAGCGCCCTCCACAAGGATGAGGATGTAAGACAGCGCTTCCACATAGGATGAGGATTGTAAAGACAGTGCTCCACTAGGATGAGGATTGTAAGACGCACTCCACATAGGATAAGGATGTAAGAAGTGGCCCCCACATAGGATGAGGATGTAAGGACAGCGATCAACATGGAATGAGATTGTAAGACAGTTCTCCACTAGGATGAGGATTGAAGACAGAACCCAATAGACGAGGATGTTAAGACACGCCCCACATAGGATGATGATTGAAGGACACGCACCCCATAGGATGAGGATTGTAAGATGGTACAAGATAGTGGCCACACATTAGGGAGGATGAAGACAACACTCGTTGTAGGAGGCGGATGCAAGATAGCGCCCCACATTACCGTAGAATGAGGATGGTGAAACAGTGCCCCACATAGGATGAGGATGTAAGACAGTGCTCTCCCACAAGGGGCGGATGTAAGACAGTGCCACAAACAAGAGGACGATAAATAATTGTGCCACACTCTGGAGGAGGATAACTTTGCTAGTACATAATTTAGGAGGAGATGTGTTAATCGCGCCCTCCACAGAAGAGGGTGTGTAATAGCTGTAACCTGTGCTACACTAAGAGCTGGTGTGACGGGATGCTGTGCGCTGGGTGCGGGAACCAATGTCCGACCTGATTTTTTACATGTGTAAGAAACGTCCTGCTGTTGTACACCGCAGCAACCCGCATTTGCCGTATCTTAAATGTCAAGCGGGAACTTAGGAGTCCGGCCCACAGTGCGCTAACGTTGTGTTTGGAAACGCAACACTAGCAGAACGTGTGGACTGCGCCATAAGGCTCCCTGCGCGCTAATGTGACGATTCATAACCGGTAGAAAATTGAACATTTTCGTCCGTTTTTATCACCCATTGCACATCCGTATTCAACGTCGCCTTTCAAATGCTCCGTGAAACATTGGACGGTATAGCGCATCACATACAGTACGTTGTAGTATATAAGTATAGTGATATAATGGGGACAATTTACTTCCCCGGGTCATGTCGTGATCCGCGGACGTTCTCTGTGAGGATTCGGGTTTCAAGCGATTCACTGAGTCGTGCGCCGCCGATGTCCACAGGTGTCGTTGATGTGATGAAGTCCGTCATGAGTGCACTGAAGTTCCACCAAGCTATCCTGGGTGCAGGAGGAATGCGGCGGTGTTTTCCGAATCCGTCGGGTTTTCTTACGGGCCACGGCCTCCCTAGTTCCGTCTCGTGCATGACAAAATCCTGGGGCAAATTCAGGGGTAAATCGGCGCAAAACCGGGAAATTCGGTAACCCAACGGAAAAAAAAAAACACGTTGATTCGGGCCTGAGCTTAGTAAGGACCCCCAAGGTGTGTGGGAGATAAAGTTAGGTGATGTAACATGGGGTATTTAACAACATCAAATTACTGACATGTAGTATTATAATTATAATGTGTGAGGGTCTAGATATGTATAGGTGATGTAACATGGGGTATATAGCAATCACATACTGTACAGGTAGTATATATATATTGGGTATATAAGTATAAGGTGATGTGAACATGGTATATAGCACATCAAATACTGTTAATGTAGTATTAATATAATGTGTGGTATAAATGTCATAGTGATGTTGTAACATGGGGTATAGCAACATCACGATTATGTACATGTAGTATATATATAATGTGTGGTTATATAATGCGATAGGTGAGGTAAACATGGGGTATAACACATCACATCTGTACATGTACGTATATTAATATATGTGTGGGATATAATTTATAGGGTGCTGTAACATGGGGGATAGCATCCATCACATACTGTCATTAGTATATAATATAATGTGTGTATACTAATGTATAGGTGAGTAACAATGGGGTATATGCACATCAATACTGTTAAATGTAGTAATAATATAAAGTGTGGTATATCATGTATAGGTGAGGTACAACATGAGGTATAGAACATCACATATGTAACTGTAGTATTATAATTATGTGTGGTATATAATGTATAGGTGATGTAACATGGGGTATATAGCACATCACATACTGTACATGTAGTATATAATATAATGTGTGGTATATAATGTATAGGTGATGTAACATGGGTTATAGCACATCACATACTGTACATGTAGTATATAATATAATGTGTGGTATATAATGTATAGGTGATGTAACATGGGGTATAGCACATCACATACTGTATGTATAGTATATAATATGTGTGGTATATAATGTATAGGTGATGGTATATAGCACATCACATACTGTACATGTAGTATATACTATAATGTGTGGTATAAAATGTATAGGAGATGTAACATGGGGTATATAGCACATCACATACTGTACATGTAATATATAATATAATGTGTGGTATATAATGTATAGTTGATGTAACATGGGGTATATAGCACATCACATACTGTACATGTAGTATATAATGTGTGGTATATAATGTATAGGTGACTTTGTTAAAATGAGGTAATGAACATCACATACGTATGTATAGTATATAATATGGGTTGTTATATAAGGATAGGTGATGTAACAGAGGGGTATATAGCACATCACATACTGTACATGTAGTATATAATATAATGTGTGGTAATGTATAGGTGATGTAACATGAGGTATAGCACATCACATACTGTATGTATAGTATATAATATGTGTGGTATATAATGTATAGGTGATGTAGCATGGGGTATAGCACATCACATTACTGTAATACTATACTACTCTGCATCCTGAGGTAACCCTTCCTCCGACCACTGTCCCGCCTTCTGCGGTGGACCGTCAAAAGCGCATGTTTCGCTCCGCCCAATGCCTCTCCGTGAGGGACGTCCCGCTCCGGAAACGCCACCCGGTGTCTCTGCTCTCGCGAGGTCTTACCGCTGAACAGGAAATGGCGGACTCGGAAGGATCCGTGTGACCGGAGTACATGAGCCAGGGAGGCGCTGGACAGAGAGCCGGAGGCCAAGGGGATGCACACCACGCGGTGTACAGGTGAGAGGCCACACCGGGGCCATGACAGGAGGAGGGCAGTGTAAGGGGGGACCTGGAGGAGGAGGCAGTGTAAGGGGGGACATGGAGGAGGAGGAGGCAGTGTAAGGGGGGACATGGAGGAGGAGGCGTGTAAGGGGGGACATGGAGGAGGAGGAGGCAGTGTAAGGGGGACATGGAGGAGGAGGAGGCAAGTGTAAGGGGGGACATGGAGGAGGAGACAGTGTAAGGGGGGGACAGGAGGAGGAGGAGGCAGTGGTGTTGTAAGGCAGTGTAGACAAAGGGGAGGACAGGAGGGGGGAGGCAGTGCAGTGTAAGGGGGAGACACTGGAGGAGACGGAGAAGGGTTGTAAGGGGGGACATGGAGGAGGAGGAGGCAGGTAAGGGGGGGGGACATGGAGGAGGAGGCGGCAGTGTAAGGGGGGACATGGAGGAGGCGGAGGCAGTAAGGGGGAGACTGGAGGAGGAGGAGGCAGTGTAAGGGGGAGACATGGAGGGGAGGAGGCAGTTTTGTAAGGGGGGACATGGAGGAGAAGGCAGGTAAGGGGGGACATGGAGGAGGAGGGCAGTGTGTTAAGGGGGGAGACAGGGAGGAGGAGGAGGAGGAGGCGGCAGTGTGAGGGGGGGACAGGGAGGGAGGAGGAGGACAGTGTAAGGGGTGGGGGCATGGAGGAGGAGGAGGCAGTTGTGTAAGGGGGGGGACATGGAGGAGGAGGAGGCAGTTGTTAAGGGGGGGGGGACATGGAGGAGGAGGAGGCAGTTGAGTGTAAGGGGGGGGACATGGAGGGAGGAGGAGGCAGTGTCAGGGGGTGGGGAGGGGCATGGGGAGGGTTCAGTTGTAAGGGGGGGGGGGCATGGAGGAGGGCAGTGTGTAAGGGGGGGGGACATGGAGGAGGCAGTGTAAAGGGGGGGACATGGAGGAGGCAGTGTAAGGGGGGGACTGGAGGCGGCAGTGTAAGGGGGGAGAGGGGAGGAGACATGGAGGAGGAGGAGGCGGCAGTGTAAGGGGGAGACATGGAGGAGGAGGAGGCGGCAGTGTAAGGGGGAGACATGGAGAGGAGGAGGCGGCAGTGGCACAGTGTTAAGGGGGAGAGAGAAATGGAGGAGTGAGGAGGCGGGGCAGGTAGGGGGAGACATGGAGGAGGAGGAGGCGGCGGTGAAGGGGGGAGACATGGAGGAGGAGGAGGCGGCAGCCGGCAGGGTTTTTTGAAGGGGGAGACGGAGACATGGAGGAGGATGGGAGGGGAGGCGGCAGTGTATGGAAGGGGGGAGACATGGAGGAGGAGGAGGCAGTGTAAGGGGGAGACATGGAGGAGGAGGAGGCGGCAGTGTAAGGGGAGGAGGAGACATGGAGGAGGAGGCAGGGTAAGGGGGAGACATGGAGGAAGAGAGGCAGTGTAAGGGGGAGACAGGGAGGAGGAGGAGGCAGGGTAAGGGGGAGACATGGAGGGAGGAGGAGGCATTAAGGGAGACGAGGACTGGGGGGGGAGACATGGAGGAGGAGGAGGCAGTGTAAGGGGGGAGACAGGAGGAGGAGGGGCAGTTGTAAGGGGAGACATGGAGGCGAGGAGGGCAGTTGTAAGGGGGATGACATGGAGAGGAGGGAAGGAGGAGGCAGTGTAAGGGGGAGACATGGAGGAGGAGGCAGTGTAAGGGGGAGACATGGAGGAGGAGGAGGATGAGGCGGCAGTGTAAGGGGGAGACATGGAGGAGGAGGGCAGTGTAAGGGGGAGACATGGAGGAGGAGGAGGAGGCAGTGAAGGGGGAGACAGGGAGGAGGAGGAGGAGGCAGTGTAAGGGGAGACATGGAGGAGGAGGAGGAGGCAGTTTATGTGTAGGGGGAGACATGGAGGAGGAAGGAGAGGAGGAGGAGGGCAGTGTAAGGGGGGAGACATGGAGGAGGAGGAGGAGGAGGCAGTGTAAAGGGGGGAGACATGCGAGGAGGAGGAGGAGGAGGCAGTGTAAGGGGGAGACATGGAGGAGGAGGAGGAGGCAGTGTAAGGGGGGAGACATGGAGGAGGAGGAGGCAGTGTGTAAGGGGGAGACATGGAGGAGAGGATGGAGGAGGCAGTGTAAGGGGGAGACATGGAGGAGGAGAGGAGGAGGAGGAGGAGGCAGTGTAAGGGGGAGGAGGAGGAGGAGGAGGAGGGGAGGCAGCAGTGTAAGGGGGAAGACATGGAGGAGGAGGAGGAAAGGAGAGGCCGTGTTTGTAAGGGGGAGACATGGAGGAGGTAGGAGGATGGAGGAACTTTGGGGCCAGTGTAAGGGGGGAGACATGGAGGAGGAGGAGAGGAGGAGGGCAGTGGTAAGGGGGGAGACAGGAGGAGGAGGGGGGGAGAGGCAGTTGTAAGGGGGAGGACATGGCGGAGGAGGAGGAGGAGGAGGGGCAGTAGCAGTGTAAGGGGGAGACATGGAGGAGGGAGGAGGAGGAGGCAGTGTAAGGGGGAGACATGGGAGGAGGAGGAGGCAGGTAAGGGGGGGCGCCATGGAGGAGGAGGAGGAGGCAGTGTAAGGGGGAGGAGACATGGAGGAGGAGGAGGGAGGAGGAGGAGGCAGTGTAAGTAAGGGGGGGGAGACATGGGAGGAGGAGGAGGCAGTGTAAGGGGGAGACATGGAAGGAGGAGGAGGGCAGTGTAAGGGGGAGACATGGAGGAGGAGGAGGAGGAGGCCGGGCAGTGAAGGGGAGACAATGGAGGAGGGGAGGCAGTTAAGGGGAGGACATGGAGGAGGAGGAGGAGGGAGGCAGTTGTTAAGGGGGAGGACATGGAGGAGGAGGAGGGGAGGCAAGTTGTAAGGGGGGAGAGAGAAATGGAGGAGGAGGAGGAGGAGGAAGTGTAAGGGGAGACATGGAGGAGGAGGAGGCAGTTCAGTGTAGTAAGGGGGAGCCAGAGACATGGAAGGAGGGGAGGCGTGTAAGGGGGAGGACATGGAGGGGAGGCGGCAGTTTGTTGTAAGGGGAGACATGTAGGAGGGAGGAGGCAGGTTAAGGGGGAGAGGGGAGGGAAAGAGGAAGACATGGGAGACATGGAGGAGGAGGAGGAGGAGGCAGTGAAAGGGGGAGACATGGAGGGAGGAGGAGGAGGAGGAGGCAGGTAAGGGGGAGGAGGACATGGAGGAGGAGGAGGCAGTGTAAGGGGGAGACATGGAGGAGGAGGCGGAGGAGGCAGTGTAAGGGGGGCCATGGGGGGAGGAGGAGGAGGCAGGGAGGGGGAGCCATGCGGAGGAGGCGGGCAGTTGTAAGGGGGAGACATGGAGTGAGGAGGAGGGCTGTCTAGTTGGTATAGGGGGGACATGGAGGGGCGGATCCCCCCGCCGACTATGTGTACGGGTGTGGACAGGAGGAGGAGGAGGAGGAGGCCGTGTAAGGGCTGGAGACATGGAGGATGGCGGCCAGCTGTAAGGGGGGCGTTATATGGGTAGTGTGTGAGCCACAGACAGCGTGTTCTGCTTCCCCTAGTGTCCCTTAGTACCTGGGGCGGGGACACGGCTCAGGCTGGGTGGTCAGGGCAGACACAGACGGGCCCGTGCACACCAGAGGTAACCCTATGGGTGCGCCCAGTGGCATTGTGGGTCACACCACACAACCTGTGGTGTGAGCCCCCCCTTGTCCGACCGTCCCACACCCGTGACCCACAGCGCCCCCCCGCCACCCCGTCTGCTCATTACGCGTTATGGCCCCGGTGGCGGTTGGACGTCGCCCCCCCCCGTGGAGTGAGCGTCCCTTCTGTCCAGCCGCCACGTTGTTAACTGCGCACGTGAGCGCTGACACCCCTCTGTGGGAATGGAGTTCAGCTGACTTGACCGGACCTCTTGCGGGCCCTTCGCGCTTCACGTACGGCTCGTATCGCACCTGGGCGGGCGTGCTCGTCCCCTCTGCCGAGCCACACGGAGCGAGTTGCCGCAGCTGGGCCTTAGGAGCCGTAAGGCACCTTTGGACCGCCGCCGCCGCGTCCCCCCGTGCTGCGGCCCCCCAGCCCCGGTCCGGCGTTGCCACATCGAACATCCGCCCCGGGGGCGAGCTGCACAGTGTGTAGAGGAGGAGGCCGTGTACGGGGGAGAGGGGACATGGGGGAGGAGAGGCAGGCAGTCAGTGTAAGGGGGGAGACATGGGAGGAAGGAGGAGGGGGGGGCAGTGTAGGGGGGAGGACATGGAGGAGGAGGAGGCAGAGGCAGTGTAAGGGGGAGACATGGAGGAGGAGGAGGCAGTGTAAGGGGGGGAGACATGAGGAGGAGGAGGAGGCAGTGTAGGGGGGAGACATGGAGGAGGAGGAGGGACAGGTAAGGGGGTGAGACATGGAGGGAGGATGAAATGGGGACGGAGGAGGAGGGAGGTCGGGGATTTGATGAAGGAGGGGTAAGGAGAGGAGGTGAGAGGTGAGGAGGCAGGGAGGCAGTGTAAGGGGGGAAGGACATGGAGGAGAGGGGAGCGAGTGATGGCCGTGTGTTGTAAGGGGGGGAGAAATGGGAGGAGGAGGAGGAGGGACTGGCAGTGTAAGGGGGAGACATGGAGGAGGATGGAGAGGCAGTTGTAAGGGGGAGAGACATGGAGGCGGAGGAGGGAGGCAGTGTAAGGGGCCGAGACATTAAGGAGGAGGAGGCGGAGGTAGTTGTGGGGAGAGGCAGTGTGAGGGGGAGACATGGGGAGAGGAGGGGCGGAGGGGAGACATGGAGGGAGGAGGAGAGCAGTGGAAGGGGAGGGAGACATGGGCGAGGAGGGAGGAGGAGGGGCAGTGTAAGGGGGAGAGACATGGAAGGAAGGCAGGAGGAGGAGGAGTGAAGGGGGAGACATGGAGGATGACGGAGGAGGCAGTGTAAGGGGGGACATGGAGGAGGAGGGAGAGGCCAGGGGTAAGGGGGGACGACATGGAGGAGGAGGAGGATGGCAGTGATAAGGGGGGCAGGAGAGGGAGGACATGGAGGAGGCATGGAGGAGGAGGAGCGTGTAAGGGGGAGATGGAGGAGGAGAGAGGAGGCAGGTAGGGGGAGACAATGGAGGAGGAGGAGGAGGCAGTGTAAGGGGGAGACATGGAGGAGGAGGAGAGGGCAGTGTCAGTGTAGAGGGGAGCATGGAGAGGAGGAAGGAGTGCAGGTCGTAAGGGGAGACATGGCGGGAGGAAGGAGGAGGCCGTGTAAAGGGGGAGACAGAGGAGGAGGGAGGAAGGATGGGAGCGCAATGTAGGGATTGTAAGGGGGAGAATGGAAGGAGGAGGGAGGAGGAGGAAGGCGTAGTGTAAGGTGGGAGAACATGAGGAGCGAGGAGGAGGAGGCAGTGTTAAGGGGGGAGACATGGAGGAGGAGGAGGAGGCAGTGTAAGGGGGAGACATGGAGGAGGAGGAGGGATGATGGCCAGTGGTGTAAGGGAAGGAGGGAGGAGGGGGGGCATTAGGAGACAGGAGGAGGAGGAGGAGGAGTGTAGGGGGAGACATGGAGGAGGGAGGAGGAGGGCAGTTGTAAGGGGGACATGGAGGGGAAGGAGAGGAGGAGGAGGAGTGTAAGGGGGAGACATGGAGGAGGAGGAGGAGGAGGGGGAAGAGGGAGGGGAGACATGAGGAGGAGGGAGGAGGCAGTGTAAGGGTGAGAGCATGGGGAGGAGGAGGAGGCATGTATAAGGGGGAGACATGGAGAGGAGGAGGAGGCAAAGTGTTAAGGGTTGGGAGGACATGAGGAGGAGGAGGAGGAGGCAGTGGAAGGGGGAGAGATGGAGGAGGAGGAGGAGCAGTAGTGTAAGGGGGGAGACATGGAGGGAGGAGGGGACGGCAGTGAGTGTAAGGGGGAGACATGGAGGAGGAGGAGGGGAGGCAGTGTAAGGGGGAGACATGGAGGAGGAGGAGGATGGAACGTGTAAGGGGGGAGGAAAGCGAGGCAGGAGGAGGAGGAGAACAGGGAGTGCAGTGTAAGGGGGAGACATGGAGAGAGGAGGAGAGGACATGGTAGTAAGGGGGAGAGCGGAGGAGGAGCGGCGTGTAAGGAGGGAGCCTGGGAGGAGGAGGAGGAGGAGGAAGTGTAAGGGGGAGACATGGGAGGAGGAGGAGGAGGCCAGGTAAGGGGGAGGACATCGGAGGAGGAGGAGGCAGGTGGTGTAAGGGGAGACATGGAGGAGGCAGGCACTGGAGGCGTGTAAGGAGGGGGGACATGGGGAGGAGGAGGAGGACGGAGGTGTATCCGTGTAAGGAGCAGGGGAGGACAGTGGGGGGGAAGTGGAGGAGGAGGAGGAGGCAGGATGGGGACAAGCTGGAGGATGAGGAGAGAGGGGGCAGAATGCAGCTGGAGACAGGAGGAGGAGCGAGGAGGAGGCAGTGTAAGGGGGAGCATGGGGAAGGAGGAGGAGGAGGCAGTGTAAGGGGGAGACATGGAGGAGGAGAGGAGAGGCAGTGTAAGGAGATGGGGACGGAGAGATGGAGGAGTGAGAGGAGGGAGGAAGGCAGTGTTAAGGGGGAGAGGGAGACATGGAGGAGGAGGAGGAGGAGGGCAGTCGTGTAAGGGGGAGACATGAGGCAGGCGGAGGAGGGAGGAGGGCAGTGTACTTAGGGGAGCATGGGAGGAGGAGGAGGAGGAGGGAGGCGAGTGTAAGGGGGAGGAGACATGGAGGCGGAAGGGATGGCAGTTGTAAGGGGGGAGACTGGAGGGGAGGAGGCGGACAGTAGGTGATTAAGGGGGGAACTGGAGGAGCTGGAGGAGGAGAGAGGCAGTGTAAGGGGAGACAAGCGAGGAGGAGGGAGGAGGCCAGTGAGGCAGTGGTGATTCATGTAGGGGGAGAAACATGGAGGAGGAGGAGGAGGGGAGGAGGAGTTCGGACAGGTAGGGAGAATGGAGGGGAGGAGGTAGAGAGGCGGACGGCAGTGTGAGGCGGGGGGACATGGCGGAGGAGAGGAGGCGAGAGAGTGTAGGGGAGGACTGACGGGAGGGGGGGAAGGAGGAGGCAGTAGTAAGGGGGAGACATGGAGGAGGAGGAGGAGGAGGCAGTGTAAGGGGGAGACATGGAGGAGGAGGAGGAGGAGGAGGCAGTGTAAGGGGGAGACATGGAGGAGGAGGAGGAGGAGGCAGTGTAAGGGGGAGAAGGCAGGGAGGAGGAGGAGGAGGGAGGGGAGAGACGAGCAGTTTTATTTTGAGGAGAGAGTGTAAGCGGGGAGGCATGGAGGAGGAGGCAGGCAGTTGGTAAAAGGGGAGAGACATGCGGGAGGAGGAGGAGGAGTGTAAGGGGGAGACATGGAGGAGAGAGGGAAGTGTAAGGGGGAGACATGAAGGGGGCAGTGAAGGAGAATGGAGGAGGAGGGCAGTAGGGCGGATTTGTTGATATGTGGCAGCTGTAAGGGGAGGGGAAGACAGAATGACGCGGAGGAGGGAAGAGAGAGCAGTACAGGTACCAGGGGGCAAGACATGGAGGAGGGAGAGGGAGGAGGCGGCACGGCGCCAGGAGGGGACTTTTAGTGGGGGGGGGACATGGCGAGGAGGAGGAGGCGTGTTAGAGGCGGAGAAGAGGTAGAGGAGGATGTCGCTACGGCATGGGAGGGGATGGAGGAGGAGGGAGGAAGGCAGAGTGAGGGGGGGGAGACCATGGACGGACAAGTGGCCGCGGATGGAGGGGGAGGGCCGGAGGGGAAGGGAGCGGGGGGGCACGGGAGGAGGCAAGTGTTGAGGGGGGGGGCACGAGGGGAGGAGAAGTTTGATGGGGGGTGGGGGCACGACGGAAGGAGGCAGTGTGATGGGGGGGGGCAAGGAGGAGGAGGAGGCAGTGTGAGGGGGGCACGGGAGGCATGGAGGGACGAAGGGCATGGAGGGGGCAGGAGGAGGAGGGAGGCGGCAGTGTAGGTGGGCGGAGGAGGATGAGGGGGGGGCAGGAGGAGGCGAGGCAGTGTGAGGGGGGGGCCGGAGGAGGCGGAGATGCAGTGTAAGGGGGAACGGAGGAGGCCGGAGAGTAAGGGGGGAGAATTATAAAAGTCTGTAGATATTGTCTGTGAGCGCAGAGTAGTAGTCAGGGGACATACTCTCCCTTGGGCCTGCAGTTGGGTGTACAGTCTCCTGTATATTTCAGGGCGTGGGGAGACGGTGACATCGGCTGCGGATCTTATTATTCTTCTAATCAAGGACGGACTACCAAGATGTCTTCAAGCACTGAGAACATCAGTACGGAACAAGGATCCTTCTCATATCTAGCGCCCCCCCTATCTTGCGAATCCGGACACGGTAACGGTTGCCTAATTCCAGTGTAGCAGCTCTCGTAAGACAGTGAGTGCCAATGACTGAACCCCGCGTGAGGTGCCACTCAACGTTGTGTCCCCATGCCAGGCTGCGGGAGCTGCTGTGTGGCTGACGCATGAATGATTCGGTGACAACCCACAGTGGAAGAGATTCAATGGCACGGTCAAGAGGGAGGCTAGGGTTGCAATAATGGGCGAGAACAGAGGTCTACTATGAGGTCCTCCAGAGCTCATTCAAAACAAAAACGAAGGTCGAGGCCTCCGCACCCCCAGTATACGTGAGGGTCAGTGACGGGCGGTGCGCACAAGGTAATGGCCTCCTCTATCTACCGCAGCACCATAAATAGACGCGCGCTCTCGAATGCGCCTACCGCACACACTCTGATCGCCGGTGGTGGGCTTCTACCAGACACCTACTAATCTCACATCCAGGTCACTAACAGCTGGAGCTGCAAGTGCGCATCGATGAACCAGGTCTCGACCGCCCCTCATTGGTAAGAGTTCTCTGGGGGAGACTACAGCGAAGAGGCTACTGAGTGTCTTCACATTACCCCATATCCAACCCTCAAAAATATTCGGCAGAGGACATGAGCATGCAGCATTTCCCAGCCGCACTCTGCTCTTATCTCCATCACAGGTGCCAGAATACCAGTGTCTGCATGCCAAAGAGAGAGAGGGGGCACAGTGGGTTGCCACGGTTGTCTGGTCATACCTGGGGGGGGGGAACCTGGGTAATGCGGATTATTTGCTTTTTACACCAATATTCAGCTGATGCTTCATACATGAGCGGCTGTTACATTTGTATCCGGCCTAGATGAACAATTGTCTTTCATTCTCTCGGTGATGTTTTTACAGTGTATAGATCTGACATTGTGCTCCTCTCTCTCCAGCTCGTATCAGAATGAACTGGCGCTCGGTCGACACGGAGAAGGTGGCGGACGCTTTTACTACCAGGCACTGACTGTGGTGCCACAGATGGGTGAGCGAGGAGTCGAGAAAACGAGTTTTAATTTTTAACTGTTTTATTGAGTGTTTATTTGCTTAATTTTTACCCTTCTCTCCCAATATGTCATGAATGCGTTTAACAGTGGCGCACGTTATACGGGAGCAGATCTACCACTGGAAGCGACAATTAGACTTTGCTAACCTGCGCTGGTAAGTGATGTCATTGTCACGCCACCTTATATTTGATGCCCCATCTATGAGGTTGGCTTATGGCACAGCGCCCTTCTTGTGTCCAGATAACAGTCAGAGGTCTCTTGAAAGCAGATGGCATTGGCAACCTGAAGAGAACTGGAGCACAAGGCGGCTAAGATTGGATCACCAGCTGAAGACAAGCGAGAACCGCAACTGTCTCCCAGCAAGGAAGAGGTGAGGACTCACTAATACCTGCATTGAAGGAAAGGCGCCGGTTCGAGACATGTGACTCAGTTGTCTGTAGGTAGTTGGGTTGCCACTTAGGATCACTTCCATTTGGCGAGGCGGGTTTATTAACCCCTTAGTGGCGCAGTTGTACACCGCATACCATGCGCAAGCAGCGAGGTCAGGGGGCGGAATGTAAGCAAGGGCATATATACACTGGGTGCACGAAGGAGGGATGGCTTAGTGTATAGTACCACTGGTGCTTGGGAAAGGGCTGTGACGCGCTATAACCCAGATTAGGCAGAAGCTGGCCGGCGACTAGCGGCCGGCCCAGAGCGGCGGACGAACCAAGCAGGAGGTTCACAATTCCTATGCAGGGCGACAGAAGCTGTCTGGTCACCAGGTCTGTCCGCCGGGTAAGTGAGCAGTAGGCCACAGAGCTGCCGGACAGGTGCGGGCAGGCTATATACACTGGTGGTGCCGACCTGTCGAGGAGGCGCAGAGAAGGACAAGGCTCTTAGAACACTGGGGGCAGGGGCTGGCAGGCTATTACACTGGCGGCACGGGCCCAGGACGTAGAGCAGGCTATATACACTGGGCAGGGGTGGCGGCTATAGACACTGGGAGGGGTGGCAGGCTATATACACTGGGGCAGCGGGGCTTGGCAGGCTATATACACTGGCGGCAGGGCATGGCAGGCTATATACAACTGGGGCAGGGGCCTGGCAGGTATATACACTGGGGGCAGGGGCTGGCAGGCTAATACACTGGGCAGGGCTGGCAGGGCTCATATATCCAATCTAGGGCATGGGCGTTGCTGGCAGGCTATGTATACACATGGGGGGACAAGGGGGCTGGCAGGCTTATATAAGACTGAGGCGCAAGGGGCATGGCCATGCCTATATTACACTGGGTCAGGGCGCCATGGGCACAACAAGGTGGAGTCGGGCGGACGCGAGCACACACTGCAACCCCACATCAGCGCCTCCACCCCCTGTCGCCCCCCCCCCGACGCAGCACCCCGGATAGAAGCGGGGCTGCCGACTCAATCTAGAATGGGGCAGGGGCTGGCGAGGACAATATTACATGGGGCCTAAGGGCGACGGCTGGACCGAGCGCTCGTCTAGCACACTCGGCTTGTGGCGGCAAACGGGCATGCCGGCGGCTCGAGTTAAGGTGAGTAACACGTAGGGCAGCGGTGACAAAGAACGAGCCCGTAGATGGTGGTATGTCAAAGAGTACGAGGACTGCACTAGAGAGCGGAGAGTGCATCGGCCTAAGTGGATCCAGCAAAAGGATGAGGCAGAGCGCGCGAGGCTGGAGGCCTATCTATTACAGCAGCGGTGGCAGGGCTGGCGGCTATACTACACCGGCACGGCAGGGCCTTGGCAGGCTTCTTATATCACACTTGTGGCAGGGTGCTGGCAGGCCTATATATGTCGACTGAGGAGGTGTGCTGGACAGGCATATATTACACTGGGGCAGGGGCTGGCAGGCTATATATACACTGGGGCAGGGGCTGGCAGGCTATATATACACTGGGGCAGGGGCTGGCAGGCTATATATACACTGGGGCAGGGGCTGGCAGGCTATATATACACTGGGGCAGGGGCTGGCAGGCTATATATACACTGGGGCAGGGGCTGGCAGGCTATATATACACTGGGGCAGGGGCTGGCAGGCTATATATACACTGGAGCAGGGGCTGGCAGGCTATATATACACTGGGGAGGCTGTGACCAATGCATTTCCCACCCTCGGCTTATACTCAAGTCAATAGGTTTTCCCAGTATTTTGTGGTAAAATTAGGGGCCTCGGCTTATACTCGAGTATATACAGTAACAAGATTTTGTAGTTCCCATGACATCTTTATATCTTCTTGTCCTCTTGTATGAATTGTATCGTACTTGACATATCTGATGATGACGACGATTGTATTTAGTCCCTTAACAAGAAAAAATGGGATTGGGGGGGAGGGGGGATTAGGTGGGGGGAATAGGCAAGCTGTGAATTCTGATACCAGTAACTAGTTTTATAGCAGATTCTCAGGTTATGTGCTGAAATGTTTACTTCCTTGGCCACAGGTCTCTTTAAGCCCCCTGTGGTGAGGCTTTGCTTATCCTCATCACTGATTTTCTATCCCTCTGCAGGTGTAAGGACATCAAGCGATTACTGGTCAGCTTCATGTATCTCCAGAGACTCCTCCAACCTAAGAGCAGGTGAGTGACATCGCCCTCTATTTTATCCATCTGTTGCAAAATGATACCTGCGCGCATGCCCATACAGCCTCCGACTTCGAAGCAAAGTTTGTGGAGCATTTCTACTGATTCTCGAAATATTGTAAGGTGTAGAATAATGACCTGTCCCTCTTCCTCTGCCCCCAGCTCAGTGGATTCTGAGCTCACCTCTCTCTGCCAGTCGGTCCTCGAAGATTTCAATCTGTGCATGTTCTACCTGCCCTCCTCCGTCAACCTGAGCTCGGCCAGTGAGGATGAGGAGGAGTACGAAGGGGGCTATTCCTACCTCCCTGATCTGCTGGTCTTTAGGATGGTGGTCATCTGTCTGATGTGCGTGCATAGCCTGAAGAGGGCAGGTGAGATTTGTTTCTACAAACGACAGTTGTGAATATTTTTATTCCTCTGCTTGCTAGTAGCAAATTGACACTTCCATAATCTTACAACCTGTAGCTCAGTCATCCCGTCAGTTGCTCAATAGCATCATTACAATGTGTACTAAAGACCGTCTTGTAGTGGAAACCATTACAGACCAGTGATCTCCAGTGCTGTCTCTCCTCAGATTCCAAGCAGTACAGTGCGGCCATAGCTTTCACCCTGGCGCTCTTCTCCCATCTGGTGAACCACGTGAACATCAGACTTCAGGCGGAGCTGGAGGAGAGTTCTGTCCCTGCTTTCCAGAATGACAGTCCAGGTGGGTGCTCCAATCCTGTATCATGTTGGTCTTCTGGGCACCTACATTTATACCTTCAGCATGGGACAGAATTATCTATTGGTGTGGGTAGAGTTGAAACCGGTTTTCCGATGGAGTCCCAGCCAGACGGGAAGTCCTGAGTAATCCATCGGAGGCTGCAGCCAATCACTGGCCTCAGTTGGTCACATAAATAAGTATAGTAATGTCACTATTTTTGCTTATGTGACCTGTAACATCAGTGATCATGGGACCCTCCACGCTTTGGGTCGAGGACTTGTAAATGGAGGAAACCAGAGTGGAAGATCCTCCCAGAGGTTTTTCCATTAAGCCCGGAGAAGCCCTTCCCTTTAATCCCCAGTTTAAGGTGCCTCATTGTGTTAATACGTAATGCTCAGGTTTGTGATCTTCTCAGCAGATGACCCAGAATCCAGAGAGGTCTCAGACATCATAGAGAAAGATGCTGAACCTGAAGCGAACCAGATCAACAAGCCATCCAGAGCCAAGCCTCGCAGCAAGAAGAACCACAAGTACTCGCGCCTTTCCCGTCTCAGGAGACGGAGACCTGTCACCAGGAAGGTGGATGAGAGCGACTTAAGCGAGGGATTTGACTCCGATTCCAGCCACGGATCGGCAAAGGGCAGCGATATTTCTGAGAGCGCATCAGAGAAAAGCGATGAAGAAGCCGCCTTCGACATTGAGTCAGACTCTGACATGAACAGCCAGGAGTCACGTTCTGATCTGGAAGACATGGAGGAAGAGCCTGGAGAGGAGGCCAAGAATTCAAGAGCGGTTTCCAGGACTCCCGAGGAGATCAAACCTGTGAGCTCTGCCAAGGCAGATGCCCAGGAGCCTGTGAATGGTCCCAGTGCCACCACCAGCGAAGCCAGTATAGCCAGCAACTTACAAGCCATGTCTACCCAGATGTTCCAGACCAAGCGCTGCTTCCGCCTGGCGCCCACATTTACCAATGTCTTTGTGAAACCAGAACCCATCCCCCCTTCCACCAAAGAACCAGAACCACTTGTGAATGGAGAGGTGGAGAAGACCAACCTGATGGAACAGGGTAAGACTGGGGTCTGGGGACCTGATCTATAAGGTGCCTTGAGATGTTGTTAATCCGGATGTTGATGTCTTTCCAGTAGACGTCTCTGACTCTGAAGAAAGTGTCAAGAGCGACAAGTCCAGTCCCAACGAGCGGAGTCTTCAGGAGAGGCTGGAGGTGATCACCAGCGAGGGCCTTCTGGCCAGCGTCAAGGTCTTCCTGGACTGGCTGAGGAGCAACACGGATATAATCATAATGTGTGCACAGGTATGGAGATGCAGGAGTGACACCAGTGAATGTATTGTGGATGATCTACAATTATTAATTATATGTGCACCCAATCAACTAAACTGGAAAAGGCACACTTCCTCAGTCACTCTCCTGACAGCGAGGTCTCTGCAAATTATCTGTTCTCTGCTGTTCAGCCAATAGAAATGGCTGCCTGACCTGCTTGTCAGGAAAGGAGCAGAGTCTCTGCAGGAGAACAGCAGTACAGGCTCCCACTCTGAGGCCTAGTTCTCTATACTGCTTCATATTACAATTATCCTACTTTCTGCCACTATGGTTGCCAGGAGGAGGCGGTGGCAGACTAGGAGCTAGATGCACATCTAACAGGACACCGTTGAATAGGAACTCCATGAGGACTGTATTTACAGCTGATTTATTAACCCCATAGCACAAAAAGACAAACCTGTACATGTTGTTGCGTAGGGGGGAATATGAAGTGGGCTCACGGGCTGAGCCCTCTTCATACTCACTGGGTGCTTGCTTCACAATAAAGCACCGATCGCGGGTGTTAACACTGACCGGCGGCGCAAGGGTGCAGCCATTTTGTCACGGGTAGCGACGATCGGAGCAGTCATTGGGGAGCGGCGATCCATTGCCATGACTGCCTCGGATCACACAATGATCCGAGGCTATCATGTTTGAGGCTATCTCTTACAATATGCGATTTGCACATTATAATAGATGTGTGCAAAATCCCCATATACTGCCATACTGGGGTCTGAAAAATAGTAAAAAATAAATAAAAAAAACCCCTAAAAATCAAATTACCCCCCTTACATAAATATATATATATATATATATACGGGGGAAAATTAAATATAAATAAAAAGTAAGAATAATAAATACAATGCCGCGTCCATAAATGCCTGATCAATCACAATTTAATAATGGTTTTTCACTTTGTTTAACCCCGTAACAGAAAATAGCGCCCAAAGTCGCAAATGGCACTTTTTTGCCATTTTGAAAAAAAATTCAATAAGTCATTATATGTATGAAAAAGTTATTAGCGCCAGTCATTTGTGGAACACGGTGAAAACCGTAAAATCCAAGCTCACAAGAAAACATTGCAAATGCGGTTTCGCATCATTTGCATTCAGATTTTTTTTTTCCCCGGTACACGGCATGGAATAATATATACGGTCATTATGCAGTGCAATTTGTTACGCAGAAAACAAGCCCTCGCACAGCTCTGTACAGGGAAAAATAAAAAAGTTAGATTCAAAGTTAGTTCAAAAAGATTTTTGAAGGTGCGGAGTGAAAAATAAAGATACCCGGTCCTTAAGGTTAAAGACCTTTCTTCCCCAGGGTGAAGGAGACTGGCTGGGGCGGTGCTGGGGACCATATTTACAGTCTCTTAGTGGGCAAAGAGAGTGACTGGGAAGCTACTGGGGACTATAGGAAAAGACAGACAAGAGAAATTACTGATGATTACTTTCATGTTTGCAGAGAGGAAGGAGACTGACTGGTAAAGATGTGGAGTGAGTGTTATGTAGGTACATGCATGGGGATTGGAGATGATTATAAAGGTTGTCCTGATTTCCCATCTTTCCCCTCTCAGAGCTCCCAGAGTTTATGGAACAGACTATCGGTGCTTCTAAACCTCTTACCGCCTGCAGCCAAGATCCAGGAGTCGGGTAAGGACACGCTGGGGGGGTTGTATGACTTCTATAGATGTCTGAGCTCCTTATCTCGGGGGGACTGAAGGTGATGTGCTCTGTCCTCAGGGATGTCCCTGTGCAGCGAGGTTCAGAGTCTGCTGCAGGAGTCGGAGCAGACGGACCTGAGCCATCACATACTACTCCCCGAGGACGCCGCTCTCCGGAACCTGCCACCTCTCAAAGCCGCACATCGCAAGTTCAACTTTGAGAAGGAGCGGCCGGTGCTTACTGTCCTGGAAGAGGTAAGGATCCCCCCCCCCCTATGACTCATTGGTATGGTCCACCCTGCAGACTTTGAATTGACTTTCTCTCCTTTCAGTCCATCGTGCGTAGTTGTTACATCCGAAGCTTCGGTCATTTCCTCAATCGGCTGCAGGGCAACGTCCTACAATACAACCCGGAGCTGGGGATTTTCACCAGCATCGCCGAGTCCCAGCAGGACAACATTCTGCACCAGGCTCAGGCCCAGTTCCGCATGGTGAGCTCTGCTTCATGTTACACAGATAGGGGTGCACTACCTGCTAAATGCCAGAAGAGGGCGACGTACTCATGTCACATTGATCGCCTATGGGTCTAACGCGAACAGGTGACATGAAGCTGCTGGCTGTGGATATACATGGAGTCCAGCGTGCCGGGGGTTAATATGTCCTCACATGTCTGCCTTTTCCTCATGGAAACAGAAGTGTAATCGCTGTCAGCTGAGGAGGGTTTAGACCCGGAGACTGATGGCGACAGCTGGCGCCTCCATTAATAGCCAGTGTCGCTTCCGGTGGGAAATGGAGATGATCTTCTGGTATTCTGTGAATGGAGACTCTGCCAAGACATGACTGGTTGTGTCTCTTATTTCCCCAGGCTCAGGAGGAAGCTCGGAGGAACCGTCTCATGAGAGACATGGCTCAGCTCAGACTCCAGGTAATCCCATACACTGGATGACATCACATCGGCTGCTATACAGCGGAGGGTCCCTATAATTTATTTGTTTTGCAGTTGGAGGTGTCGCAGCTAGAGGGCACCCTACAGCAACCCAAATCTCAGTCCGCCATGTCCCCGTACCTCATCCCGGACACTCAGGCCCTCTGCCAACATCTCAACGTCATCCGGCAACTCGCCAACAGCGGGAGGTTCATTATCATCATCCCCCAGACAGGTAAGTCCATGCCCCAGGATTGTACCATGATGCTTTGGGGTGAGCCCCATCCACACCCCAGGAGTCTCGCACAGTACCATGATGCTTTGGGGTGAGCACCCTCCACACCCCAGGAGCGGGGGAGCACCCTACACACACCAGGAGTCTCACACATCCCAGATGCTTTGGGGTGAGCACCCTGCCACAACCCCAGGTGTCTCACACAGTACACTGATTACTTTGGGTGACACCGTACCACCCCAGGGTTCACACAGTACAGTTGATCTTTGGGGATGAGCACGTACACACCCCAGGTGTCTCACACAGTACCCTGATTCTTTGGGGTGAGCACCGTACACACCCCAGGTGTCTCACACAGTACCATGATGCTTTGGGGTGCAGCCCGTACACCCCAGGTGTCTCACACATACCATGAGTGCTTTGGGTATCTACGCCACCGTACACACCCCAGTGTCTCACACAGTACCATGATGCTTTGGGGTGAGCACCGTACACACCCCATGTGCTCACACAGTACCCTGATGCTTTGGGGTGAGCACCGTACACACCCCAGGTGTCTCACCGTACCATGATGCTTTGGAGTGAGCACCATACACACCCCGGTGTCTCACACAGTACCATGATGCTTTGGTGTGAGCACCGTACACACCCCAGGAGTCTCACACAGTACCATGATGCTGGTGTTACACCCTCAGGTCTTGCACTCTCCTTCTGACACGTCTTAATGGAAGTGGGTTACCGGTCCGGAATAGAGGATGTGCTCGCTCTTAGTTTTTGAGGTTGTTCCCCTGAGTGACCCCCATTCTTCCCTCTACCATCCAGTTATAGACGGCTTAGACTTTCTGAAGAAGGAGAACGCCGGCGCTCGGGACGGGATCAGATACTTGGAGGCGGAGTTTAAAAAGGGAAACAGGTAGGAGCATGGTAACCCCCGACCCCGTACATCATCCACCTGGTGTGGAGAGGGTTAACCATTATCAACATTCTCCTCTTGTTTCCAGGTATATCCGCTGCCAGAAAGAAGCCGGGAAGATCTTTGAAAGGAACAAGCTGAAGCGTCAGGATACAGACGCCTGGTGAGAGCCCCCCTGCTGCATACAATAGCCCCCCGCACAGTCTCTAAGCTTCAGCTCTTGCCCTGCAGTATGCAGTGACCTCTTATTTCCCAGAACAGCGCTGCACCTGTTCGCAGGTTGCCTGTGGTATTGCAGTCCACCCCCATTTTTTGTTTTTGAGCTGCAATACCAGAACTAACCTATGGTCATAGGTGGCGCTGTTAAGGAAAATATTTATACAACCCCTTTAATCAGGTAATTTTAGATTATGCAATGGGGGGGGGCAGCTACAGGGGGCTACCCAGTAAGTCCAGGGGTGCATCCTCTTCCTGTTCTAACTCATGACGGCCTCCTAATGTTCCTGACAGGCATCTTTATAAGATTTTGGACAGCTGCAAAACTGGGACTTGTCCGAGCAGCAACAGGGGTAGGACGTCGGGGATGTCAATCGATTTCACGGCTTCCAGCTGGATGACCCCGAAAGCTTCTCCCCTGTGATGCAGGTAGGTGCTTGTCACCCACCCCCACATAATGACACCACAGGACTCCTGTGTCCTGTATATTTCCACCTCTACATTATATCCTCTGCCCCTTTAAGAGTCTCGGCAGCTGCGGGGGAATTTCCATGTTTAGTTGTGCGACTAGAAAGCTCAGGAAATGTTTGCGCTCCTGAATCTGTGATGTTCGGCCGCTGTGTATATTTCAGCACAGACTTGGCTCAACACAAAAACCGCAGGTTCCCCTTTATTCACAAAATGTTGGTTTCCAAACTACATTAGAAACTGTGTGGAAACCATGGACCAGCGCCAAGACGTGATGAATATTCATATCCAGACTCCATATTACAGACAGACCATTACATTATCGAGCGGCACTCACTTAAAAAAGTCTGTGCTGTGTGCATCACTGTGTACATACATGAATTACTTATCCTGTCTGATCCTGATACACCTTTATCCCCGAATGCACTCACATTCTGCTGCTGGTGCAGTCACTGTGTCACTGCATGACATTACTTGCCTTGTACTGATCCTGAGGTATTCATCCTGGTTTTATACCCCAGAGCTGCATCACTAGCTGCTGCTGTGCAGCACTGTGTACATATGACATTATTATCCTGTACTGATCTGAGTCACATCGTGTATTTACCCAGAGCTGCACTCACTATTGCTGCTGGTTGCAGTCACTGTGTACGTACAGATATACTTATCCTGTACTGATCCAGTCGCATCCTGTATATACCAAGCTGCACTCACTATTCTGCTGTGGTTCAGTCACGTGTACATATATGACATTACTATCCTGTACTGGATCCTGAGCTATCATCCAGTATTATACTCCAGAGCGCACTCACTATTCTGCTGCCTGTGCAGATCACGAGTGCCATACATGAATACATTACCGTCTGATCCTGAGTACATCCTGTATAACCCCGAGCTGCACCACTATTGCTGCTGGTGCAGTCACTGTGTACATACTGACATTACTTATCCTGTACGATCCTGAGTTTTTACATCCAGTATATCCCCCAGAGCTGCACTCATATTTTGCTGGCGGTGAGTCACTGTGTACATACATGACATTACTTATCCTGTAACTGATCTGAGTTACATCCGTATAGACTCCAAGCTGCATCATAGTCTGCTGCTGTGCAGTCACTGTGTACATAATGACAATTCTTATCCTGGACTGATCCTGAGTTATCATCCTGTATTATACCCAGAGCGCACTCACTATTCTGCTGCTGGTGCAGCACGTGTAAAACCATAATGGTACATTACTTATCTGTATGATCCTGAGTTACATCCTGTATTATAGCCCAAGCTGCACTCACAATTCGCTTACCATTGTAGCTGTTTTGTCAGTTGCCTTTGCAGCGGTCGGGCTAACATCGAGATGGAATGTTTCAGATTTCTACAAGCCGTGGAAGATAGTGGGCTGAGGTCGGTCCCGGTGGCTGGGATGTACAAATAAACTATAAACCTTTGCCGCTCCCACTCGCAGCCGCCGTGGCTTTAAAATAAATACAAAACGGTTTGACGATTCGGAATGAGTAAACAAACGTAAAAAACCAGAAACGCGCGAGATTAAATTACAGAAAAAACACAACCGTCATTTTCGGGGATCTGTGGGCGTGTCTGCAGAAAGAGGATGGGACGGAGTTGCCCGCCACTGGCGTCAGTGAAGCTCTGCTTTCATCATCCGCTGTGTGGAGCGCCTTCGTTGCGCGCAGGACTCGCCTACTGTACCTCCGGCTGATGGGAAATCGGAACTTCCTTCTCGTAATGTAGTGTGGTTGACTGGGCGTCGTACAATCCCTTCCCCCGAGCCCCCTGTCCTCCGTATTCCCCACCCCCCTCCCCCACCCCTGTTCCTCGCGTATTCCCCCCCCCACCCCAATCCCTCCCCAACCTCATCCCCCTCCCGTTTTCTTTCGTTAAAATTCTTGGAGAATGTCGACATAACGAAACGGCGCTATTTATTTTTAACGGAAGGAAATTTTATTGTGCATTGTTTCATGGGAGAGTTGTAGATAAAGTGGTTGGTAGAATGTACGGGTAAGGAGGGCACACGCCACATGGGAACCTCTGTGTAGTGGCAGTCATAGCCACAAGACAATTTGTAGTTTGTTTGTGTATGTGGAAAGGAACCAATCATATTGCAGGATTGGGTGAATCACAGTAAAGAACTGATGACATCACTGATACAAGGTGAATGTTTCTGAAGAGGCGAGGCTGCCGTGGGTGACACAATTCTTCAAGAACCACACGTCGCGCAGTTGGAGCCTTGCGGAAGCTAAAGGAGTTTGGGGTGCAGCTTGGATGTGACTGGATAATAAAGAGGAGTGGAGTAAGAAGCGGAGAAACGGGGGTGGTGTTTCCTGGTTATGTTTCTCCACAATTTGTGTTCTGGCGGCCATCGCCCTGTCTCTGGAGAACATGTTTCATGTTTTGATGTCCCAGTACCACTGAGATGTCATCAACGACACAACCACTATACAATGCGTTACATGAAACGGTGCGCATAGAGATAATGGCTGAAAGGTGGGTGTCGTCCATAACCTTTGATGCCACTTCAGATGTGACTGACTGGCAAAGACTGACGCCATCGAGGATGAAGACTGGATCTAGGACTGGGAAAGACCTGACCCATTTGGAGGTGACGGGAGAAAGACCTAACGCCATTTTGGAGGGACTGGAAAGACTGACAGCCTCTTGGAGGTGACTGGAAGACGCACCGATGACGGAAAAAATGACCATCTCTGGAGGTGACTGAGGAAAAACTGACGACCATCTTGGAGTGACTGGAAAAAAACTGACACCATCTGGAGGTGACTGGAAAGACCGAACGCCATCTTGGGGTGACTGGAAAAGCCTGACCATCTTGGGATGTGACTGAAAAGACCTGAATCCATCTTGGGAGGGTGCTGAAAGACCTACCCATCTGGGAGGTGCTGTAAAAGACTGAACGCCATCTGGGAGGTGACTGGAAAAGACCTGACCCATTCTTGAGGTGACTGGAAAGTACATGACGCCATCTGGTAGGGACGGAAAAGACCTGACGCCATCATTGGAGTTGGAGACTGCACTTGGATCGGAAAGAGCGCCTTGAGTCGAAAAACGTCGCCATCTTCGAGGAGTCTCGGACTATGACTTGAATATGAATTATTTCACGTTCCTTTTGTGTAGCCGGATTGTAGTGGAGTCTTCTCTCGAGCCAATAGCCGGGCCTCTGTGAGCGGGCGGTTACCAGGCATTGGCACGGAACTTAGCTGTGTAGTGATAGGATGTGCCTGTTGCGACCCTTTGTCCCCCCTCCCGCACGTGGGGGTGTGGGGGGTCAGGGCGGCCATTGTACATGAGTGCAGGGGTTGGCAGCACATCCGCCTTTCCCTTGGCAAGGCTTTAGGGCAATAACACTGGATTTAATGATTATGAGGGAGAGAAGAACATTGTTACATGGCGACACCATGAGGCTTCAAGGTGCCCCCGCGCCACCAGCAGCGGCATAATGCTGCCATTATGGTGCTGGGCAAGAAGTACACCCGACAGAACCGATACCAGGGGCCCAAGGCGCTCGCCTTCTCCTCCGGTTCACACCTGTGGGGGGGGGGGGGGGAGACTCTGGGATCGCTTGTGTTTTCTTCCCTATCCTAGGAAATCTATCATAAAATCTTCACCGAGGCTATGCTGCTTGTACTTATGATTCTGGAGTTCATGCACCTCTGGAGGCCTTCATATATGAGTCCTGCTTCCAGTGAAAGCAGGGAGGAGAAGAAGAGAAGCCCCAGAGAGCAATCACAGCCAAAGGAACCTGTCTCAGGTTTTATCCTGCTGCTGCGCTGGTTCATATACAAATAAGACCCTTATCTTTAATTACATCAGACTTGTGGTTCTGGGGCTACAACACGGTTGACATACAGGCAGTTATAACTAGGTGGGAGCTAATCATTGTACTGCAGCTCATATTTCAGCTATATCTTAGCTGCAGGTGTTCGTGGTCTGTAGCTCACAAAGCCATAATCCTGGTGTGATCTGAAAGATAACATCTATACTTTAATCTGACACCAGCAGCATGTTTAGGTACTATAAATCTGGCCGCTAACTGATGGGAGGTGCACTGCATCGGCAACCACTAAACTGATTTCGTCCATGTAAAATGGATGAGAAAGAGTCATATTTGTTGACGGGCGGATATTTTACATAACAGAGGATATCTAAAGGTTCATGTCACACATCCCCTGAGTCTCTATGGTACCGTTTCGATGGAACTTTACTCCCGGCAGCAATAGGATGGAATCTGCGACCTCAGTCTGGACTGAAGATAGAACCTCCAAGATACGAGCATGCCCTGTCCTTATAGAGAGTAGCTGCAGGGTTAACGAAGAGCAGTGACTGATGGCCCCTCCGTGTAATAACCTGCCCCCGCACAACCCACTGGTACAGGGGCCCCAGCCTGCAGATGCTTCCACTGGCTCACATAGGACCCACTATGAGGGAAGTAGATAGCGAGCCGTCACCCCTCCCACCTCATAGCCCCATTACTGCCCATAGCAATGGCCGCAGCCCCACGGAGAGACATGGGGAAGAACTGACTGGAGAGGCCATGTGCTGACACGGGGGTCAGAGTGTGTGATATCGCAGACCTAATAATTTATCTGTCGGGTTAGAGGCGCTGTCTGCAAGTAAGAACAGGACGTTGAGCCTAATCATATAACAGGCATGAACTATCCCTATGATTCACTCAGGAGAGAGAAGGAGCACTGTTCTACCAATCTCTCAGAGGTTAGAGGTGGGCATATCTGCCGGGATATCAACTATATCCGGAGACTGTTCTGCAGATCGAGAGAGTTAAAGGTGCAACTAATCCAGTGAAATCTCTATCTGCTCTCAGGTGGTAGCAGGAGCGATTCTGCCAGTCTCTCTGGTGGTATCACCTATAGAGGAAGCGATGGACTCTGCGGGTCTCTGGGGTAATCACCATAGAGGAGCGATGCTCTTGCAGGTCTCTGTGGTATCACCTGTAGAGGCAGGATGCTTGCAATTTCTGGATATCCCCTATAGAGGAGCGATGCTCTGCGGTCTCTGGTGATATTCACCTATAGAGGTAGCGTGCTCTGCAGTCCTTGTGGTATCACCTTTAGAGGAGCGATGCTCGCAGATCTACTGTGATAATCACCTATAGAGGAGCGATGCTCGTGGTCTGGTGTGTATCCCTGTAGTAGGAGAGATGCTCTGAGGTCTCTGGTGGTATCACTGTAGAGGATGAGGCTCTGCAGATTTGTGATATCACTATAGAGGAGCGATGCTCGCAGGTCTGCTGGTGGTATCACCTGTAGTGGAGAGCGAATGCTCCTTCAGTCTCTGGTGGTTATCACCGTAGAGGAGTGATGCCTGCCGGTCTTTGGGGGTATCCACCTGAGGGAGCGATGCTCTGCGACCTTGTGTATCACCTATAGATGGAGCGATGGTCTGCAGGTTCTGGTGGTATCACCTGTAGAGTGAGTGCATCGCTCTGCAGACTCTGTGGTATCACCTGTAGAGGAGCGATGCTCTGCAGGTCTCTGGTGGGATCACCTGTGAGGAGTGAGTGATGCCTGCAGGTCTCTGGTGGTATCACTGTAGAGGACGATGCTTGCGGGTCTCTGGTGGTGGGATCATGTTCGCATGCTGGCTGTGGAGCAGGCAGGGTTAAACCCTGGCTGCCGGGCTGGGGCTCATACAGGGGGGGTTGTTGTAGGGGCACAGCGCGGGGACGCTCCGGGGGATACAAAGGACTCGTCTCAGAGGCGGATCTCCGATACAAGCCTCCGACCAATGGCGCACTGGGGGAGGGAGGCTGGCGTTCGCTGCTCAGGAGTTCCAGCAAGGAATGTATGCGGAAAGCCGATCCATTCCATCCCGACACCGACCCGGGCAGGGACCCGAGGCAGCCGCCAGGACCAGGTCAGTAACGTGTACTGCCCACTGCTCTATATGTGCCTACCTGGGCCCAGGGAGCTGACACTACCGTACCTGGAGGAATCCTACACCACATGTCTGGGCCAGGAGTGAACTCCAGTACGGGGAGGAATCCCTACACCACAGTTTGGGCCAGGGAGATGACACTCCAGAACCGGTGGTAAAATAATATACACCCCCACCAGGGCATAAAGCAGTGTATCATTGTATACCCAGACCACAGGGCTGGAGCCAGTGATACATGTATATACACCAGACCACCAGGGCATGGAGCAGTGATCACTGTAATACACCAGACCACCAGGGCATAGAGCAGTGATATCACGTGTATACACCGGAACCACAGGGCATGGAGCAGTGATATCACTGTATAACACGACCACCAGACATAGAGCGGTGATATCACTGTATATACAACAGAAAACCAGGACATAGAGCAGTGTATCAGTATATACACCAGACACCAGGGCATGGAGCAGTGATATCACTGATTACAACAGACCACCAGGACATAGAGGGGAGATATCACTGTATATGCACCAGGCACCAGGACATAGAGCGGTGATATCATGTTATACACCAGCCCACCCAGGATATAGAGCGATGATATCACTGTATATACACCAGACCACCAGGACCATAGAGCGGTGATATCACTGTATATACACCAGACCACCAGGACATAGAGCAGTGAGATAAAACTGTATATATCACCAGACCACCAGGGCATAGAGCGGTGATATGACTGTATATACACCAGACCACCAGGGATGAGCAAAGATACACTGTATATACACCAGACCACCAGGACATAGAGCGGTGTACACACTGTATTACAACAGACCACCAGGGCATTAGAGCGGAGATATCACTGTATCATACAACAGAACCACCAGACATAGAGCAGTGATAGCACTGTATATACACCCGACCACCAGGGCATAGAGCAGTGATATCACTGTATATCACCCAGACCACCAGGGATAGAGAGGATTCACTGTATATACAACAGACACAGGGCATAAAGCGATGATATCCACTGTATATACACCATCCCACCAGGACATAGAGCGGTGATATCACTGGATATACACAGACCACCAGGAATATCGAGCGGTGATATGACTGGTATTACACCAGACACCAGGCATAGAGGGAGATATCACGTAGTATACACCAGACCACAGGATATAGAGCGGAGAAATCACTGTATACACCAGAACACAGGAATATGAGCGGTGATATCACTGATAATACCACCACCACCAGGACATAGACGGTGATATCACTGTATCTTACACCAGACACAAGGCATAGAGCGGTGATATGACTGTATATACACCAGACCCCCAGGATATAGAGCGGTGATATGACTGTTATATACACCAGACCACAGGGCATGAGCAGGACATCACCGTAGATACACCAGCCACCAGACATAGAGCAGTGATATCACTGTATATACACCAGGACCACAGGACATAGAGCGGTGATATCACTGATTACACCAGACCACAGGACATAGAGCGAGTGATACAACTGATATACACCAGACCACCAGGACATTGAGCGGTGATATAACTGTATATCAACCAGACACCACGACAGTAAGCAGCGGTTGTACAATGTTATACACCGGACCACCAGGGACATAGGCAGCGGGTGTGATATCTGACTGTATATACACAGCACCACCAGGGATCATAGAGCGGTGAGCTATACTGTATACACCAGACCCACCGGCATAGAGCCGATGATACTGTTATACTACCCGACACCAGTGGAAAGAGCGGTTGATACCAATGTATACAACCAACCAGCCAGGACATAGAGCGTGATATCACTGTATAACCAAGACCACCGGCATAGGCGGTGATATCACTGTAGTATGACTACCAGACCCACCGGACATAGCAGGGTGGTTATTGTAATACACCAGACCACCAGGGCATAGAGCTTGTTTTTTTGGAGTGATAACTGTAATACTACACCAGACACCAGGCGCCATAGGCAGTGGGATATCACTGTATATTACACCAGACCCCAGGATTAGAGCGGTGATCGACTGTATATACACCCGACCACAGGACATAGACCGTTGTGATACTGACTTGTAATACACCGACACCGGACAAGAGAGGAGATATGCGAGTATACACCAGACCACCCAGGAACTAGAGCGGGTGCTGATGCTTACACAGACCACCAGGAATATTAGAGGGGTGAAATCATCATATATACACCAGACACCAGGACATGAGAGCGGATCAGATTACGCACAGGACATACGATCACTGTATATACACAGACCACAGGGCATTAGGCGGGGTGATATGACTGTATAAACACCAGGACACCAGGACATAGAGCGGTGACTACTCACTGTATTACACACCATGACCCCAGGACATAGAGCGATGATATCCTGTGTTAACACCGACCACCAGGACAAGAGCAGTATTGACGTTATACAACAGGCAAGCGTGAAGACTGTATATTACACCAGAAACACACAGGGAGGATATGAGCGGTGATATGACTGTATATACACCAGACACCGATTTATAACGGGATATCTGTACCAGCCAGTGAGCGATATACGTATATACACCAACACACGGGCCATAGAGCAATGATATACTAGTATAACACCAGGACCACCAGGACATTAGAGCGGGATATCACTGTAATACACCAGACCACCAGGACATAGAGCAGTGATTAACTGTATATCCCAGACCACACAGGACATAGACGGTGATATCACTGCTATAGACACCAGACCACCAGGGCATAGAGCGGTGTATCATGTAATAATCCAGACCCACCAGGACATAGAGCGGTGATATGACTGTATATGACACAAGACCAGGGGAGCATAGAGCAAAGAGATCATGTATCATACAACCAGACACAGGACATAGAGCGGTGATATCACTGTAATCTACACCAGACCACAGGACATGAGCGAGGTGATATCACTGTTACAACCAGACACCGGACATAGAGCCTGGGGTGTGATATCCCCCACTGTATATACAACCAGACCACCAGGACATATAGAGCGGTGCTATAATGTATATACACCAGACCACCGGGCATAGAGCGGTGTGATATGACTGATATACCCAGACCACCAGGACATAGAGCGGGTGAGTGACGTAATATACCAGACCACCCGGAATAGAGCGGTTGCATATGACTGTATTAGACAACACCAAGGACCTAGAGCTGAGATATTCACTGTCATGTTACAGCAGACCACCCAGGAATGAGCGGTGATATTCACTGTATAACACGACCACCCAGGACATAGAGCGGTGATATCCTGATTAGCTATACACCGACACCAGGACCAGAGAGCGGTGATTATCACTGTAGATACACCAGACCACCAGGGCATATGGAGCTGTGGTGATATGCCGTGCATTACACCAGGACCACCCATTACGCAGCGGTGGATATCCCTTGTTACACCCAGGACCACCAGGATATAAGCGAGTGATTACGGACTGTTTACCCAGACCACAGGCATCGCAAGTGATATGATCGTGTATAACATCACGGTTAGAGGAAACTGAGGTATAGTGATCAGTACTATACACAGGACCCACCTAGGGAGACTGATATTACAAGCACGGTGCATAGAGCGGTGATATGACTGTATTCCACAGACCCCAGGGCATAGAGGGTGATATGACTGTATATCACAGACAACAGGCATTAGGGGTGGATATCGCTGTATATGCACCAGACACCAAGGACAAGAGCGTGATATGCACTTTGTTATACACCGACACCAGGACATAGAGCAGTGATATGACTGTTAAACAACACCCAACAAGTGAGCTGTACTATGCAGTATGTGTGCTAGTATACCGGTGTGAGAGTGGTAGTGGGGTCAGCTGTATGAGGTGCGGTTGTATCTGTTGAGGCACATGATGGGGTATTGTAGGCACATTATATTGGCGTCTGATCTCCGACTTGATGTCTGATTTTCCATCACTCGGCCGCTTCCTGCGGAATCTCTATGGGTCGGACGGATGTCCTTTCCCCCGCGCCGCTGTTATCTTCATCCTGATATTCCTGGTCATAGGTAACATTTGGACTATGTGTGGGGGGAGGTGTGGGCATGCAGGTCCAGGTACACGTTTGTAGGGGGGTTGTCACGGCGCGGGGGGCAGTCCACACTTGTAGGGGGGTGTAGCTGGACGCGGTTGTAGGGGGGTGTCACGCTTAGGGCGTGTAGCGGGTGGTGGTCGCGGGTGTAGCACACGTGTAGGGGGGTTTTGTCAGCCGGACATGTGAGGGGAGTCGGACCTTAGGGTTGTCGCAGGACAAGTGCTAGGGGGGTTGTCAGCCGACACACTTGAAGGGGTGTTGTGTCAGCGGACGCGTGTAGGGGGGTGGTCAGCAGGACACGTGTAGGGGGGTTGGCAGCGGACACGTGTAGGGGGGTGTCAGCGCACCACTTGTAGGGGGGTTGCTTCGCAGGAACGCGGTGTAGGGGGGTGCAGGACAGGACCACGTGTGGTGGGTTTGTCGACGGACACGGTTGTAGGGGGTGTCAGGGACGCTGTAGGGGGAGGTTGTAGCAGTTTGGGGGGTTGTCAGAAGACACGTGTTAGGGGTTGTCAGGGCCTGTGGGTGTCAGCCGGACAATGTTGGGGGTTGTCAGCGGAAGTGTAGGGGGTGTGTGGAGAGATGGATACGCTGTATGAGGGGTGTCAGTCTGACAGTGGGGGGGGTGTCAGGGCGGAAGTGGGGGGTTGTACAGTGTAGGGGGTTGTCAGGCGGGACATGTTGGGGGGTGTCAGTGTAGGGGGGTTGTCAGGCGGACATGTTGGGGGGTTGTCAGTGTAGGGGGGTTGTCAGGCGGACATGTTGGGGGGGTTGTCAGTGTAGGGGGTTGTCAGTGTAGGGGGGTTGTCAGGCAGACACTTGTAGGGGGGTTATCAGCCGGACCGTGTGTAGGGGGGGTTGTCAGGCAGACATGTGGGGGGTTGTCAGTGTAGGGGGTTTGTCAGGCAGGGACATGTGGGGGTTAGTCAGCCGGACATGTTGTGGGGCGTTGTCAGTGCAGGGGGGTTGTCGGCGGACATGTTGGGGGGTGGGGTGTCAGTGTAGGGGCGGGGCATGGTTGTCGCGGACATGTTGGGGGTGTTCAGCCGACATGTTGGGGGGTTGTAAGTGTATGTCGGCGTGTCAAAATTTGGGTAGTGTCGGGGGGTTGTCAGGAGGGTGCTGGGGTGTTGTCAGGTAGGTTGGCGGAGTGGTGCAGTGTAGGGGGTGTGGCGGACAGTATGGGGGTGTCAGTTGTAGTGGCGGGTGTCAGGTTGCGAGGGTCGGCCGCTGTGTGGTGACATTGGTTGTATGCCTGGGAATTGTGTCGTCCGCGACCTGCCTTGCGAGTCATTGGTCGTGCGGGCGGATGGCTCGGGGGGCTAGTATCCCGCCCCAAGAGCGGACATGCCACTCCGCTCCCGATCGTAAGAGTCTCAGCGAAGCGCAGTAACCCGTGTCTATAGAGGGGACGATGCTTCAGCTCGGAGAGGATTCTCGGATGGTTTGTAAGGTGATCCAGGCTGGAGTTGCGGTTTCAGTTGGGAGGGGACGGGTCGTTCCAGGTTGATAGGGGTACAGGCCCACCCCTGACTGGATGATTTATGAGCTCTCCGATGCAAACAGAGGCAATTGGATCTACCGCGGAGAGGAGGACAGAAATGTCTTTTCGTAGTCTCTCTGGTCGTCGACTGCTGACACTGTTCTCTGGAGACTTTGTCTAGTTTTGCTCCAGTGTGCATCGTGTGAGCGGGACTATCCCTGGATCGCAGGGATCACCCTCTGTCATATCAGCGGCTATCTCCGGGCACCGCTACGTATCATCCTCTGTGACTGTGATGTATCAACCCCTGGTGTCGTGAGATGTTCTATCTCCTTAACTGGCGTACCCACCTGTGATAGCTACTGTGAATCCGGGATATCTGCGTTATAATCCTATGGGTACTGGTTGATCCTCTTCTGTGGATCTGATGAATGTGTACTACTTCCTCTGATGTCGAGCCAAGCTGTACTAAGTCACCATCACAGGTGGCATACTGCACCTGGAGCGAGGGCGTGACTCTGAATCCAGACTCTCCGCCGGTGGATACTAGCGAATGTGTTCTAATCTAATCCCCTCGTGTGATAGGTCTTCTGCGGAGGAGTGGATCTATCCTCGTCGGATAGCTGCGGTGTACCCCGTTGTGATCAAAGTTGACTGAGCTGTGGTGGTATCTATCTATCGTTGTGTCCGACTGTGAGAGTACGTCAAAATCTAATTTCTACCTGTGTGAACTGGTGAGCGTGGATCAACTATCTTTGATACACTAGCATCCTCCTGTGTGTACTGCTGTGAGCGTGTAATCTCCATCCTGTGTGTGATACTAGCTGAGGCCTGTGTATCTCATCCTCTCCTGTGTGATACTGCTCGACTGTGTATCTAACTCTGTATGCTGATTACGTCAATCTCTGTGTGATACTGCTGCTGAGCCGTGTATACTAAATCCACTCTGGTGACCTACTAGCTGCGGGATATCTCTCCTGGTGTGATACTCTAGGTACTTCCTATCATGTGGTAATACTGGAGCGGTGTATCTAATCCTACGTGTGATACTGTCGAGTGTGTATCGAATCCTCCTGTGTGTGAATCTGTGAGCTGAGGTATCTAGTCCTTCTCGGTGATTTATCTGAGGATTGTGATCTTACCTTCCTGTGTGCTATGCTGAGTGTGATCTATATCCCTCCTGGTGTAGATGACTTGCTGAGCGTAGTAATCTAAGTCCTGTATTACTAGCTGATGTATATCTTAATGCGGACGCTGTGTTCTCATCCTATCCTGTGGTGATACTGCTGAGCGTGATCTAATCCTCCTGTGATAGAGTACGTGAGGCTGGTATCTAATCGCTCTGTGTGATACTGACGCTGAGCGGTGTTGTCTCATAATCCTATCTGTGTGAACTGACTGAGCGCGTGTATCTAATCCTCTCCGGTGTGTTGACCTGCTGAGCCGTGTTACTCGACCTTCTGGTTGACTACTGCGGAGCGTGTCCTCTGGATAATGTTGAGCTTTAATCTATCCTGGTGTGATACTGCGGAGCTGTGTATCAATCCTATCCTGTGGCATCCTGGGGCTGCGCTGTGTATCTTACCAATCCTTAAACTGACTTGGACTATCTCTGGGTGATATGCTGGCTGAAGCTCGTGTATCTAATACTCTACTGTGTGATACTATAGCTGTGTATCTCATCCCATCCGTGTGATATTGCTGCTACGCTGTTGTCATCTAATCCATCTCCTGTGATACTGATGGGGGTATCTATTCCGTATGCTAGCTGTGATGACTATGCCTTGACTGTCTGAGCTGTATCTAATCCTCTCCTGTGTGATACTGCTGAGCTGTGTAATCTAATCCTCTCCTGTGTGATACTGTTGGCTGTATATCTAATCTATCTGTGTGATCATCTGCATGAGATGTGTATCTATTCCTATCCGTGTGATACTGCTGAGCTGTGAATTAATCCCATCCTGTGTGATATGTGGAGTGTGTATTCTAATCTATCCTGTGTGTTACGTCTGTGACTGTGTATCTAATCCTCTCCTGTGTGAACTAGTCTGGAGCTGTTGTATCTAAGCCTTCCGTGTGATACGTGACTGCTTGAGCTGTGTATCTAATCTTCTGGTGATACTGTGCTGAGTGGTATCTAATCCTGTGTGTCGATAACTGACTGAGCTGGTATATAATCCTATTCCGTGTGTGATTATGCTGAGCTAGTGTTATCTATCCTCTCCTGTTAGAGATGCTGAGCTGTGTTATCTACATCCTCCGTTGTGATACTGATGGCGTGTATCTATCCTATCCTGTGTGATACTGCTGAGCGGTATTCATACTCATCTGTGTGATACTGTCTGAGCTGTGTATAATCCTATCCTGTTGTCATACTGCTCGGCTGTGTATTAATCCTATCCTGTGGATATTCTGCTGAGCTGTGAGTATCTAACATCCTGTGTGATCCCTTGCTGAGATGTGTATTCTAATCCTATCCTGTGGTGATAGTCTGCTGAGCCTGTGTCTATATCTTCCTCACTGTTCTGATGACAGATGCTGGCTGTGTATCTAATCCATCCTTGTGGATACTGTCTGTGAGCTGTTATAACTACTCCTGGGTGACTTACTGCTGGCTTGTGTATCTAATCTACCTCCTTGTGTGATATGCTGACCGCTGTGTATATATCCCATCCGTGTGATACGGTTGCTGCGCGTGTGATCTACATCCCCTCTGGTGGTGATACAGACTGCCTGACGCTGTGTATCTAATCCTCTCCTGTGTGATACGATGATGCTTGACTCTGCGCCTGGAACAGATGTAATCTAATCCCTATCTGTTGATTACGACGTTGAGCTGTGTATCTAACTCCTGGATAATGACTGTGACTGTTATCCTATCTGGTATATGTTAATTTCCTGTGTGATACGGGGGTATTCCCTGTATCAGTCTGTCTAACTTCGGTATATCTGTGTGATCAATCCCTGGTGATAGGATGCTCGCGCGTGTATATAATTATCCTGGTATGATATGCGGCTGAGCTGTGTATCTAATTCCTTCCTGTGTGATACTGTCTGTTGCACTCCTGTGTAGCTGTGAATGTGTATCTAATCCTTGCTGTGTGTATGACTGCTGAGTGTGTATATCATCCTTCTGTGTGTAAGCTGACTAGCCGTGTGTATCTAATCCTAGAGTGATCTATCTAGTTGTGTATTGACATCGTGCTGTACTGCTAGATGTACTTCCTCCTCTGGTGTGATTATGACTGATAGCTGTGTATTAACTTCGTGTACGGATGCACTGTCTGATACGTGGAACTGCTGAGCGTGTATCTAAGCCTTCCTGTGTGATATCTAGCTGTGTATACTCCCTATCCTGTGGTGATGATGACTGCTGAGCTGTGTATCGAATCCTATTCCGTGTGTATGTATAGCAGTCTGCTGTATATAACCTATCCTGTGTGATACGCTGAGCTGTGTATCTAATCCTCTCCATGTGATACTGGCTGAGCCGGTTGTATCTACCTATCCTTGTGACTCCTGGCTATGTATCTACTCCTGGTGATTCGTCGTGAGCTGTGATCTATCTTCTCTGTGTGTGCTAGCTGAGATGTGTATCTAATCCATAGCGTCGTTGATACGTTGCAGAGGTTGTATCTAATCCTTCCTGTGTTGGGGATGGGGGGCGTGAGTGGGTGGGGGGATTAATCCTGGGGTCCGGGCAACGGTGCTGAGCTGTGGGGGCTATGGCCTGGGGTGGGGCTGGGTGGAACGTTGCCGGCTGTGTTGGGGGGGGTCGGTTGGTCGGTGGTGAACGGGGTGAGCTGTGTTTAGTGGCGCTGGGGGTTCTGGCGGCGCGGGGGGGGGGTGGTGGGGGGGGTGGGGGGGGGGTGGCGGTGTGGCGTGAGGGGTGGCACAACAACTCACTGTAACTAAGTCCTAGTTTACTCGTGCTTATACTCGTCTGTCTGTAAGTGGTTGTGTATCCTATCAAAACTGTGAATATGACTGAAGAATTCATGGTAATGCGACTGTATATACCTACCGTAACTACCTCGCTGAGCTGTGCCTATAATCCCCTGCTGGCCTCGCTAGAGTGCTATCCCTGTGAACTCAGAGCGCGTACCTCACCCCAAAAAATGGAACTGCTGACCGTGAATAACTACAATTGGATATCAAAAAAATGAGTATGCACAATAATCCAAATCTCCAAAAAAATGTATAAGGGGGGGGGGGGGGGGGGTGGGGGGGGGGGGCTGGGGGGGGGGGGGGGGCGAAGTGTGTGTTGTTTGTTCTCTTTGTTTCCCCCCCGCCCTGCCTAGCGAAGGTGATCGAATCCATATGTCGGTGAGTACTGATGCTGTGTATCTAATCCTCTCCTGGTGTGATACTAGGTTAACTCCTGTGAGCGGCTATGCTGCCGCATAATCTGGTGATACTGTGAGCTGGGTATCTAATCCTCTGCTGTAAGTGATAGCGGATTGATGTTGTGATACGATGACATCCTTGTATGATGACAGTGTCTTAATCCGCTCCTGGTGTACTGACTCTGAGCAGATTGTATCTGAATCCCATCACTGTGATGACTTCCTGAGTCAGTCGATGTTCTGTGCCGAGCGCCTGTGGCGCCCCACTGGTGGTCACACGCTGTGTCGTGCGGTATTCTCTTGGAGATTCTTGCTGTGTCTTACACCTTGGACTTCCTGGGGAGGAGTCGTACAATTGCCGCTGCTGGTTCTATATGATGCTGATCTGCCTGTACCCCTTCACCTCCAGCGTTGCGCACACCTTCAGCAGTATGTCGCCACGCCGGGCAATATGCTACTTCCGGACTACGGAGCCCTGAGTCTCTACAGTCTAGGTAGGGCTCTGTATAATACTGTACACTTAGAGAACAATAATATAATCTCCATGTGACCATGCTGATGGATGTACAGGGTCTCATGTCACGAGAACAGGGTTTTACACAATTATCAACGTATCAACTGAAACCTTTTGTACATTTCCAGAGGGGCTATTGGGTTTGAGATCCGGACTCTGGGCGGTGGCCGTTCATTTTTACAATGTTTTTCCCGTATGCTGGGGGACAGGGGACATTGTCCTGCACGTTGCTGCTGATTGGGTGATGAGCACAGGAGGAGGAGCGCATGGTGTAGAAAAGGTTCTGACACTTGTAGTTCCCTCTGCCATGTATCGTATGAGAGAGGTCCTGCTACCCCGAACATTCCCCAACACTGACACTTCCTCCATCCACTCTCACTGACTGCTTCACACTTTGGGTTCAGTCTTTCCCCAGTTTGTCGAAGAACATAATGTTTCCCAAATAAATTACACTTTCTTTTTCACTACAAATGAACTGTGGACACGTCTCCTCTGTCCACACAACCGCTGCTCGGCAGAGGGGAGTCCCACCTTTTGTTTCTTCATGTTAATGAGGTTTGGTCACCGCAGAATGGCTTCAGTACAAATCCTCCTAGTGTAAGATGAGACAGATCCTTACCCTGTGCTGAACTGCCGTCAATCCCAGCGCGTGATGAACCATTACCCTGGAGATTCTCCACGTATCCCTGTCCTCTCTTACATTTGTCTATGGGGGAGGATCGGCCTTTAGGGGCACTGGGAGGAGTTTGAGATGTTGTGAAGTGGCAATATTCTGAAATCAGAGACTTCTCTTGTGTGGATGTTAGGGTCACCCTTTACCTCCATTGGAGAACCTGCTGCAGGAGGGATCCCTCACTTGTGTATAAATGTTTAATGATCCAAAGTCAGTGACCCCGGGAATTCAGGCCAGTTACATCGGGTTCCATAGATATGAAGGAAATGTATCAGCAGAGTGCAGATTAACACAAACTGCCGGATCTGATTGTGATCCGTGTCTTCTAATTGTATGTATGGAATAATATCAATGGGACGACCCAATGACGCTACGTTGGGAATAATCACATGGGACGCCCTCAGATGGACCTGGACAGTAGGACTTATATCACATGGGACGACCCAATGACTGGACATTATGGAATATAATCACATGGGACGACACAATGACCTGGACATTATGGAATATAATCACATGGAACGACCCAATGACCTGGACATTATGGAATATAATCACATGGAACGACCCAATGACCTGGACTTATGAATAATAATCACATGGACGACCCAATGACTGACAATGGAATCATCTGGGAATGCGGACATATGGAATATCAATACTGGGACGACCCAATGACCTGACATTAGGAATATTATAATGGAGACAATGACTGGTGGAAGAAAAAGCGACCCAATGACCTGGACATTTAGTAATAATCACATGGGACGACCCAATGACCTGGACATTTAGTAATAATCACATGGGACGACCCAATGACCTGGCATTAGGAAATAATCCATGGACGACCCAATATGGACATATGGAATATATCACACTGGACGACCCATGGACCTGGAACATTTGGATAATCACATGGACACCCAATGACCTGGACATTATGGAATAATACCATGGGACGACCATTGACCTGACATTATGGAATAATCACCTGGGACGACCAAAGAATGACCTGGGGGGACATTATGGAATAATCCCATGGGAGACCCAATGACTGGACATTATGGAATATATCACATGGGACGACCCAATGACCTGGACTTATGGAATATATCACCATGGGCCGACCCATGACCTGGACATTATGATATAATCACCATGGGACGACCAATGACGGACATTTATAATATACATGGGACGACCCAATGACCTGGACATTTTGGAAATAATCACATGGGACGACCCAATGGACCTGGACATTATGGAATCTGAATTCATGGAAAGACCCCAATGACATGGACATAGGAATATAATCACATGGGACGACCCCCCATGCCTGGACACTTTGTAAAATCACTAGGGACGACCCAATGACCTGGACGTTATAATAATCACATGGGGACGACCCAATGACCTGGATAGGAATAATCACATGGGGACGCAACCCCAGAGACCTGGACATTATGGAATATAATCACATGGGACGACCCAATGACCTGGACATTATGATATAATCACATGGGACGACCCAATGACCTGGACATTATGGAATATAATCACATGGGACGACCCAATGACCTGGACATTAGTAATAATCACATGGGACGACCCAATTGACCTGGACATTATGGATATAATCACATGGGACGACCCAATGACCTGGACATTATGGAATATAATCACATGGGACGACCCAATGACTGGACATTATGGAATATAACAATGGGACGACCCAATGACTGGATTTAGTAAAATACCTGGGACGACCAAGACCGGACAATTTAGTCATATATCACATGGGACGACCCATGACCTGGACTTATGGGAATATAATCCAATTGGAAGACGACATGACTGGACATTATGGATATAAATCACACGGGACGACCCATGACCTGGACATTATAATATAATACATGGAGACCCAATACTGGACATTTAGTTAATAATCACAGGGACGACCCAATGACCTGGACATTATGGAATATAATCACATGGGACGACCCAATGACCTGGACATTATGGAATATAATCACATGGGACGACCCAATGACCTGGACAGTTAGTAATAATCACATGGGACGACGACCCAATGACCTGGACATTATGGAATAATCACATGGGACGACCCAATGACCTGGACATTAGTAATAATCACATGGGACGACCCAATGACCTGACATATGGATATAATCCAGGGACGACCCAATGACCTGGACATTATGAATAATCACATGGAAGACACGGACTGGACATTAGGATCTAATCACATGGTGACGACCAATGACCTGGACATTGGAATATATCACATGGACGACCCAATGACCTGGACATTATTGGAATATCACATGGGACGACCAATGGACCTGGACCTTAGATATAAATCACATGGGACGACCCAATGACCTGGACATTATGGAATATAATCACATGGGACGACCCAATGACCTGGACATTATGGAATAATCACATGGGACGACCCAATGACCTGGACATTATGGAATATAATCACATGGGAAGACCAAGTACCTGGACATATGGCTATAATCACATGGGACGACCCAATGACTGGACATTTAGAATAATCACATGGCGACCCATGACTGGACATTAGTAATAATAATGCGGACGAACCCATGACCTGGACATTATGGTTATCAAGGGAGACCAATGACCTGGACATTATGAATAGAATCACATGGGACGACCCAATGACGCTGGAATTTAGTACTAATCACATGGGGACCCCCAATGACCGGACATTTATAATAATCACATGGACGACCCAATGACTTGGACATTAGTGATATAATCACACTGGGACCGACCAATGACCTGGACAATATTAGTAATCATCACATGGGACGACCCAATGACTGGACATTATGGATATAATCACATGGGACGACCCAGGACCTGGACATTATGGAATATAATCACATGGACGACCCAATGACCTGGACATTAATAATCCATGGACGACCAATGACCTGGACATTAGATTAATAAATAACCACATGGAACGACACATACGACCAATGACGCACATATGGAATAATCACAGGGACGACCCCCAATGACCTGGACAGTATAGAATAACAATGGGACGACCCAATGACCTGGACATTATGGAATATCAATGGAACCCATACGACGTGGAAACAACACGACCCCATGACCTGGACATATGGCATATAATCACATGGACGACCCAATGTACCTTGGACAGTTAGGAAATCAATCCAGTGGATGACGACCCAAGACCTGGGACATATGGAATAATCACATGGAGACCCCAATGACCTGGACATTTATGGAATAATCACATGGACGACCCAATGAACCTGGACATATGATGGAATATCACATGAGAACGACCCCAATGCTGGACTTAATGGAATATCACATGGGACACCAAGACTGGACATATGGAATAATCACGGAACGATCCCAATGACCGGACATATGTGGCATATAATCACATGGAACGACCACTACCACGGTACAGTTATGGAGATCAGGGTCTCACATTGGACGACCCAAGGACCTGGACAGTATGGAATAATACATGGAAGACCCGCCCCAATGACCTGGAATATGAATATTAATCACATGGGAGACCCAACCGACCTGACATTTATAATATTCACATGGGACGACCCAAATGACCGGGACTTATGGAATATAATTCACATGGAACGACCCAATTCCCAATACCGGACTTATGGGAATTGGACATTATGGAATAATCACATGGGACGACCCAATGACCTGGACATTATGGAATAATCACATGGAACGACCTAACGACCTGTACAGTTTGGGATCTGGGTGTTCTCCACAGTGTACACATATATATGATAATGTATATTATACCTCTGCAGGTTGTGCCTTCACCTATGGAGCCTACGTGATGCCGGATCGGTGGATAAATGGCGTCCTCCACCGATACTACGTCCCCATTGCTGCCTTTAACACTTTCATCTGCACCGGCCTGTCCTGCTTCTCCCGGTATGACCCGTGACATCCGATTGGTCCTTAGTTATAATGACACGTTATGTACACGCCCACATGTCTCACACTCGTTTTCTGATGACAGATTCCTGGAAGTGGACCGTCCGGCGCTCAGTAAGATCCTCCGCACTGCCGCCTTCGTCCACCCGTTTGTGTTTGACAACATCCCGCTGTTTTATCGGGTGAGATCTCTGCCTGGTACCTGGTACAGCCCAGTCCCGACCCATGTAGTAACAGAACCACCATCTCCCAATTGTCCCGGATATATGTTGTCTTCCGGGGACATTATCCAGGACTGTTCCATGACTGTCTATGTCCTTGTTTCCTGCAGCTCCTGTTTTGCTTTGGGGAAGATTGTAACTGGAACGAGGCCGTCCCCCTGCACCTCTATCATCTCTTCTTCGCCTTCCTGACCGGATTCCTCTTCGCTTCCCACCTGCCGGAACGCCTGGCGCCAGGACGGTTTGACTATTTTGGTAAATAAGCAGCAGGATAAGACTTTAGGATAATCTCATGTATTGTGATGTATTGATGGGACTTGAAGGGAACCTGTCATCTGATTTACATTATTAGACCTAATGACAGTTTCTTCTTACTAGGAGACATTTGTAATTATTGTATAAATCTCCATCACTCAGATCTGGCAAAAATCACTTATAAAAAGGTTGCCGACTCCTTTCCGGGAGACTGACCGAGTCACAGGGGCGTGTTTACTCTACAACCGAGTCACAGGGGCGTGTTTACTCTACAACCGAGTCACTGTGCAACCGTTCAGCTCCCTCAGGAATGAGGGCAGTGAGAGGGATAGTGACTTTGTGTGATTCACTGAAGAGACTTCTGAGGGAGAAGGGGGTAAAGGAGTTGAGATAGACGGTGGTTGTGTGTGACTTGATACGTCTTCATTCCACTCCCTCATAAATTCTCTTAGCATGTCACACAGCCATATCTCTCAACTCCTTCATCACCCCCTCCCTCTCTTCAGCGAGTAACACACAGCCATATCTCTCTCTACTTCTTCATTCTCCCCTCCCTCAGGAATTCTCTTCAGCGAGTAACACACAGCCATATCTCCCTCTACTTCTTCATTCTCCCCTCCCTCAGGCATTCTCTTCAGTAGGTCACACACAGCCATATCTCTCAATTCCTTCATTCCCCCCTCCTTCTGGAATTCTCTTCAGTGAGTAACACATAGCAGATATCTCTCTCTACATTTCCATTCCCCCTCCCTCAGGAATTCTCTTCAGTAAGTCATACGCAGCCATATCTCTCAACTCCTTCATTCCCCCCTCCCTCAGGAATTCTCTTCAGTGAGTAACACACAGCCAACATCTCTCAACTTCTTCATTCCCCCTCTCCAAGGAAGTTGCTTCAGCAAGTCGCACACAATGCGGGAGATTTATCAAGCTGCCTAAGAGTAAGAATGTGCTTAGTTGCCTATGGCAACCAATTAAAATATTCATGAGCACTGGTAAAATGAAAGATGAGCTGTAATTGGTTGCCATGGGCAACTAATCACATTCTTACTCTTAGACCGCTTGATAAATCTCCCCATTGTCTCTCTCAACTCCTTCATTCCCCCCTCCCTCAGGATTATTCTTTAGCAAGTCGCACACAGACAACGTTTCTCTCAACTCCCTCATTCACCCCTCCCTTATTCCTGAAGGCAGGGGGAATGAGGGAGCTGAGCAGCGTCACACAGTGTCTCGACTGAAGAGGACACACGACCCTGTGACTTGTGAGCCAGGAACTTTTTTTTTTTTATAGGTGATTTTAGCTGGATCTGATTGTTATACAGAAAAGTCACAGTATGGAGACTTCTATAGGGACAATAGTGAACAAGAGCAGAAAGAATAACCTGGGTAATACATTGTGTTGTAGGTCACAGTCACCAGCTCTTCCATGTTTGTGCCGTCCTGGGTACACACTTCCAGATGGAAGCCGTCCTCACCGATCGGTCGTCTCGCCAGGCTTGGCTTAGTTCACACTCAGAAGCGGACACTCTCGCCAGCACCTTGGGGGTTGTGGCCACGGCCGTCATGGGGAACATCATCCTCATCTGTTTCTTCACCGCGACCTTGCTATGGTCTCCACGAGCCAACTCTATCCTGCAGCACCACATCCCTTGCGAGGCCAAAGTCAAGGAGCATTGACCATGCAGTCCCATGTAAGAAGATAGAAGAAGGACTATCGTAAGGCCGGCCTTCATCTCAATACTGATAGCCATATTGGGGGGGGGGGGTCGCTCCCCTTTTTATTACCAGGTCTCCACTTTGGTGCCAAGCATTTCTCCAGCTCCATCTTGGACTAATGGGCTGATGCTTGAAATGTATTGTTAGGAGAAAAGGAAATTAACAGCAGCACAGAGTATTTAACATCCCTCGGGCTGGTTCTCTGCCCCAGTCCTGAAATGTTATGGAAGAGTCTGGTGCTACTCAGTATCTGCCGCTGGTTCTTCCTCACGAGGAGTAGTCTGTGTTATATGGGGAGGATGTCACTATATCAGTCTGATTGCTCTATATGATACCACTCGGAGATGTCGCTGATTGGCTAGCTCCTGCTTAGTCCGGCCCCTCCGACTTTTGCTGGATTGATGTTGATGAAGTAGAGCCTTTATATTGGGGGCTCCTAAGGGCCCATTCAGGACCTATAAGCTGTGGGATGGTGCAGGTTTTCGGGGGCTTTTCTGGGACCTTTAAAGATTCAAAGCTCCTCGGAGAACATTAAAACTTGGAGGCTTTTTCTAAATCAATTAATATCAGGATCGACAGGGATCTTTTAATTTTGCCTTAAACACTGGGGCTCGTCCAGAATCCTTAAAGGGATTTGTCAGATTTTCATCATTAAACCTAATGACAGGTTCCCACCAAGGTCTTCTTACTGTTTTACATTAAGTTTTTATTATAAATATCCACAGCTCAGGGCTTTTTTTTAATTGATATAATAAAGAAGCCTTCACCTTGACAGGAGACTCACCTAGTGACAAAGGGCGTATTTTCTCTTCTCTTACATCTCCCTCAGCTCCTTCATTCCCCCCTCTCAGGAATTTCTCTTTAACGAGTCAGTTGTGTGACTTGGCCAACGTCCCCCTCTGCTCCCTCATTCCCACTCCTTCATTCCTAAGGAAGGGGGGAATGAGGGAGACATTGGAGAAGGGAAATGAGGGAGGGGTAATGAGGGAGACGTTGGAAAAGAGAAAAAAGGGGATGAGAGATTTGAGGGAGAAGAGACATTAGAGAGGAGGGAGACGTTGGAGAAGAGAAATTAGGGAGCTGAGTGAGATGTTAGAGAAAAAAGTGAGGGAGGGGGGAATGAGGGAGACTTTGGAGAAGAGAAAATTGATTAAATAAAGGTACGGGCTATGGATTCTTATAATAAAAACTTAATGGGAAGCAGTAAGGCCCTCTACAGGCTAACGAGTGTGATGCATGCAACCAGCAGTGTGTGCTGGCTGGAATGTCGGGTTTGAACGCTGAGCAACCTGAATCTGAGCATATCAGTGAGTTCTGGTTGGCAGTATTCGGGCCGGACGTTCCAGCCAATACACACTGCGAGTATGATGAGTCAGATACATCACACTCGCTAGTGAGTAAGGAGCCCTAGAAGACTTCTGCAGGAAGTTTGGGAACATAAAACACTGGGAACTTGTCCACAATCAAACATTGGGGGTTCGTCCGGGATCATAAAAAACTAGAGACTTATCCTAAATGATTAGACATAGGGGGCTCATCTGGAATCCTTAAAAAACTGGTGCTTTTTCACAATAAATATTTTGGGTTTTGTCTAGGATCATTATACATTGGGGAGGGGGGGGGGTTGTCATCCAAAATTGTAAGATATTGGGGGCTCGTCCGGGATCCTTTGGTGCTTTTCATGGATAAACAATCTTTGGTTTTTCCAGATGTACGGGGTGTGTCCAGGCCACAATATTGGAATCTAGTGAGGTGCTTCATGGTGATTGTTCCACTAGTTACCATGGTTGGTTAACATGGTTGGAGGAATTAGTGCAGGAACATGGAATGTCTGACGTAAACGAGGGCAAAGGATTGTTTGTAGTAATGGTGGATCGGTCCTGGTGCTGATCCGGGTAACTCTTTTACTGACTCAGTGAAGGGTGCAGTCAGATAGTAGATAGGTTACTTTGCATGTGAGTTTTAGGGTCGAATTATTTTGAGAAAGACTTTTGTAAAGAAGAGATTTGATGGAAGGGATTTTGTGCTTCAGTTGGATAATTTATACACCGTATGATGACGCAATATTAAGCCACGCCTTAATTTACTGCATTGGTTGCAGAGACAGTGGCGCCATCATGTGGCTAACCTGCAGTACTGCTAAATTTCAAAGAATCTTTATGAAAACTCTTCCAAATTACCATAGTAAAATGGTGCCTATAGTGCCCCCTATTGGAAAGGCGCTAGCCATAGTAACCTGCTTTGTATAGTACCTCCCTCTACTTCCTACCTCTGTATAAGTCTATTACTCGGTGCTGCTATTAATTTCACACTGATCACTTTACATGTCTATATCCTGAATCTGCTGCTTTTTATTTATAACGATAATTTCTCCGCAGGAAAGAGAAGAAAAAAACGCATTAACCCCTTCACTGCCAGGGGGTTGTCGATGTAACGGAAGACTTGATACGTGTAATAACCAACCACTTTCTATGTGTAGACGTATCAGGTCAGATTCCAGATATGAGCTTATGTAGCCACAAAGCTATGTTACATGCGATTCTGGGAAAGCTGGGTGACAAGCGACATGACCACTGAGATTTGTCATTCAGGAGTGTTGAAAAGCTGGGTGAGCATCTCAATTTATGTAGCCAAGGGAACCTGCCAGCAAGTGTGATTGTAGCCAGCGTTATATATATTGTCCCTGGAGATGGTGTTAGCAGCGGCAGGACTGTGATATATGGTTTTATATTCCAGGATTGGAGGTGTGTACTCCCACTGCTGTGCTCTGTGCAGCTAGTGTTTTGTATTATCCTTGGATAGATGCGTAGACCTGACCAGATCAGACCTCTGCATGTTGTTTGCAGCAGCAGGACTGTTAGATATGCAGTTATCTTCCAGGATTAGTGTTGTGACCTCACACTGCTGTGTCCTGTGCTCTCAGCAGCCAGTGGTATGTATTGTCCGTGGAGAGATGTGTAATCAGAGCTTTGTGTGTGTTGTGAGGAGCAGCAGGAAAGTGAAATATGGGTTTATATTTCAGGATTGGAGGTGTGTCCTCACACTGCTGTGCTCTCAGCAGCCAGTGTTATGCATTGTCCCTGGAGAGATGTGTGATCAGACCTGTCAGTGTTGTTGTAGCAATAGGGTTGTGAAAAAACACATTTATATTCCAGGATTGTAGCTGGAGTGTGCACTAGGGTATGTCCTCACACTGCTGTGCTTCTGCAGTGTTGGGTATCATCCCTGGAGAGATGTGTAATAAGTGCTTTGTGTATGTTGTTAGTATCAGCAGGACTGTGATATAGGAATTCATATTCCAGGATTGTAGCTTCTCCATGAACACTAGGGTTGTGTTCTCACACTGCTGTGCTCATTGCAGATAGTGTGAAGTATTCTCCTTAGAGAGATATATATCCATACCTTTGTGTATGTTAGCAGTAGCAGCAGGACTGTGAAACATGGATTTAAATTCCAGGATTGTAGTGGGTGCTGTCCTCACACTGCTGTGCTCTGTGTTCTTTATTTTCTGAATTGAGATACTCTGTAGCCCCCTACCCTCTGCCCCTAGGTAAGAGCTGTAGAAAACCACTGGTTGAATAATGCAAAAATCACTAGTAGCAGAGGGAAGGAGCTGTGAAGCAACTCCATGCAGAGAGCTCAGGGCACAGCAGTGACACCTTTCTTGTATCATCCTGGAATATACATCCATATTAATGATAAAACTTTATATAGCGCCATCAAATTCTGCAGTGCTGTACATGGGGGACAGATAGAGATAAAACAAGACATTTCACAGTCCTGCTGCTACTAACAACATACTCATAGGTGCGATTACACACAGGGAGTAGATTCCCAACACTGTCCAAACTGCTGACAGATTCCCTATTAGCCGGATACTAACCCGTGCAGAATATTAGAGGCGGCTACTACTTGTCCTCCATCTTCTCCCAGCGATCGGTCTTGGTTTTTGTGGGGTGTCCTCTAGTGGGGTCTATACTGTGCCTTCTCCTCCAGCTGAATGTACACTAAGGACTAACCTCGTTATATATAATCACTATCCTCTTCTCATATTTTCTATTAATTTTTCTAACACAGTTTATTTTTGTAACAAACTTTTTTTTTTTTTTTGGGTTGGGTGGACAATTAACTCTTTGATTACCAGGGTCAGGCACATTCCAGAAGCCTCCGCTGCTCCTGTCCTATTCTCCTTGTAGATTATAATACACAGGACTGTTATATATTACGACTACTGAGTATTAACCATCCGCTTCTATTACAGTCAGTTGGGGTTAGTTGCAGTAACACACACATCCTGTGGACAGGGGGTGGCGCTGTTTTGTATTAAAGCGACGATGGGGGGGCATAAAATTCCTGGCCAATCAGAAGCCTTAAGTGTAAATTACTGGCTTAGAACATCTATCCAATCAAAAGAGTCGGCTACACAAGGGCCTTCACTTGATTATATAACTAAATAGACTCTTTCCATACAAAACAGCGCCACCCCCTGTCCACAGGATGTTTGCGGTATTGCAACTAACCTGATTGCAGTGGGCGGAGACATGCAAATATATCAGCTCTCCATAGGTTATTTGGACCACAACTAAATGTTGTAATGATGATGTAACTGGAAGCTACTGATTGACGAGTTGTTAACCCTCAGATGCCTGGTGGGATGTTAGACATAGAATGAGGTCCCTCTTATCCCCGCCAGGTGCCTTGTATTAATATGTCGTGTAGAAAGTTTTATATGGAAATAACCGCGGGCATTAAACGAGTGACGAACCTCAGGTGTCCCTGATATCACACGGCGACTGGTGGGAATGTTACACGTGTTTATTGTAATCTGCATTCATAATCACAAAAGCAAAATGACATCATAGATACGAGACGTACACAACACGAATAAACGTCCTACAGGGGGCGCCAGCAACAATATGCAGCCTGGCGCCCCCTACATGCAGAGGGCTGGATGTGCATCTTATGTTATGGCTGGAGCTAGAGGACAGATACAAAGTGCAGCACAGGCACAGCTACCTTATCAGCTGTAGGGAAGCACCATGATGGGGGTTGTAGTCTTACACAGACCACTCAGTGTCGCTTTACACCGGGCCGTAAAATCTCCTGTAAGCCTCCTGGAATCCAATGTGATCGGCCAATTCATCACAGTCCGGGTTCAGCTCACAAACCTCTCTCTTAGCTTCTAGGGGGGATCTCACCGGAGCCGCATAGACCCTAAGGGAGATACAGGAGAGGATGAGATACACTGCTCTGAAGACTGTATCACACAGGAGAGGATGAGATACACATCTCAGTAATCAGTATCACACAGGAGAGGATGAGATACACAGCTCTGAAGACTGTATCACACAGGATGGGATTAGATACACAGCTCAGCAGACAGTATCACACAGGATGGGATTAGATACACAGCTCAGCAGACAGTATCACACAGGAGAGGATTAGATACACAGCTCAGCAGTCAGTATCACACAGGATAGGATTAGATACACAGCTCAGCAGTCAGTATCACACAGGATAGGATTAGATACACAGCTCAGTAGTATCACACAGGAGAGGATTAGATACACAGCTCAGCAATCAGTATCACACAGGATAGGATTAGATACACATCTCAGCAGACAGCATCACACAGGAGAGGATTAGATACACAGCTCTGAAGACTGTATCACACAGGATAGGATTAGATACACAGCTCAGCAGACAGTATCACACAGATGGATTGATTACACAGCTCATCCGACAGTATCACACAGGAGGGATAGATACACAGCTCAAGCCAGTATCACACATGATGGGATTAGATACACAGCTCAGCAGACAGTATCACACAGGAGAGGATTAGATACACAGCTCAGCAGAGAATATCATACATGATGGCATTAGATACGCAGTGTAGCAGTCAGTACCACCCAGGATAGGATTAGATACACAGTGAACATCCATTGTACTTACAGATTGTGCAGGTTACTACGTCTGGGTCTACTGGCAAAATTAGTGGACTCTTGTCTCGTCAGGAAAGCTGTAGGAGGGAGAACATATATATTTGGACTCTGTACAGAACCTCTTTATTCCTGGATTCTGCATATCCTGAATGTTACTTATCTGTCCCTAAACCCTATAGACTTTGGGTACTCAGGACTATAAAACTGGACTATCAGAGAGCGATACTGACCTTCTGCACTGCGGGAATCTGCGGCATCGCTGCGGCCAGGACCTGCAACCAGAGACAATGTGAGGTTACACAACAGAAGTGATGCATGGATCCTACAGAGGTAGATATCACTCTATGACAAGTCTGCCCTGTATGGATAAGGTGTTGGTGGAGAAGTCTTCATACATATAACTTCAGTAATAACTGTAATAACTTCAGATCCCGCAGTATTATACACCTACCTCGACGTCCGAGGACCAGGACCACCAACCCCAGGAGAACGGCCAGGATGAGGAGTCTCATGGCTCAGGGTCTTGTGTCTCGTCTTCTATATCCTCCCATCTCCAGGTCCATCTTCTTATACCCCAGCACCGAGGAGGGACCAGGCCCAGTGCCAGGGGGTTTACAGCACCGGACAATTCTGCCATCCAGAAAACTACATTTACTAACTTCTTAGCCAAAATCCGCTCTTCTGAAGTTAACTTCTTCCTTACCGGGAGGAGACCAGCAGAAATCTTCATTTACCCTCCCATCGGTAAGATATTGAGTCAAAGCGATTTCTAAATTTACACCCAAGTTCCCATGTTTTTTTGGGGGTCAGTATTTATAACCGGAACAGAGAAAAAGTGGATGCAACATTTACACCACTAGATGCTGCTTTTTGGCTGAACAATACTAGAAGATTTCTGTATGATACAGTAACTAAATGGTTATTGGTCGTAGCTGTCCCTTCTACAGGCAGCAAAGGGTTAATGAGCGAGGCTGATGTATTATAACCTTATAATGGGACGGTCAGAAGCCTCGGGGCCGCACCATAGAATTATTCGCTCCTCGTCTTCCTCTCCATGATTAATGTGAACAAGGAAACATTTCCTCCAGCGGTCAGACCACAGCTGGGAGCGGGTGCACCCCATGACCCCGGGTGCCCAGAGCCACGTCTTGTGCCGCCGCGTGCCAGACTCATCATATGGGCACCCACGCCAAGGTAAATAGCTCTTCAATACCCGATGCCAGGCATCACAGGCTGCACAGTATGAAGGGGTCGACGAGGGGATTTTAACCATTTACTGAGCAGATTACAAGTTCTCAAGTCTAGGAAAGTTGGGTGATGGGAGTCGTAAATAATTTTACCTGATTCATTGTTACCTGATGAGGTTTTTCAGTCTACAGGGCAAGCATTATAAGCATGAAAAAGGACAAATTCCTGTCCCCAAGTTTCTGTCCCCCCAAGTGTCAGCGTGTCCCTGCCCTGTCCCCCCAAGTGTCAGCGTGTCCCTGTCCTGTCCCCCCAAGTGTCACCGTGTCCCTGTCCCTGTCCCCCAAGTGTCAGCGTGTCCCTGTCCTGTGTTAACCCCCCCCTCCTCCAAGTGTCAGGGGCATTTACACTGTGGCAATGTGTGATTCCCAAATAAGTTATGATCTCATTATACAGAAGTCTACAATACATGTACAGAGTGAGAAGACACTAGTGTTAGTGGGGGCAGCAGAGATGTTTTCAGCTCTGAATTTGGGGAGCTCAGTTATATAAGACTTTTATATCAATCTCAGTCCAGAGCTCTTGACCACAAGCACAAAAATGAGGGGATGGAGTGCAAGAGAGACCGCAAATCAAAGCACAGGCCACGCCAGAGCTCACTCCGAGCCCAAAACCACAGAGTCCTTGTTTATACACCCAGCTGGCCTGACCACGCTGCATTTATACATCGCTGTAAACAACCACGAACCCCATCATCCCCAACTGAGGAACCAACATGTCCCCAAGAGGAGGGGAAAGGGGTCATCTCTATAAGAGACGGATATTAAAGGCTCCATGAAAGAAATAGAACTTTATTAACAAGAAAAGTGATAGAAAACAACAACATGATATATATTTTTCTCACAATATGGAGACGTATGGCAGGATGAAGGCTCGGCTATGTCCGGCGGTCACATCCCTTCACTTGATCCTTGAAGGGAAAGAACGAGTTCCCTCTGCGACTGACTCAGATTCTAAAGACAAAAAAAGCTAATTAGAAAAGTTATAGTTTTGCATCTGCTGTAGAGTCATAATTTGGGGCACAGCACATTATATACCCCCCTTCCTGGGGTATCACCTTCCAGGCCTGCTGCCTCCTCTCAATCTCTCTCCGCATCTCTTCAATCTTCTCCCTCCCCGCCAGGACGGACTGTGCCAGACGCGCGTTCTCCTGCTGCTTCTCCTTTAAGAGCCTGCGCAGGTATTCCCGCTGCTGGAGGAGATAGGGAACAAGATGGCAGCGCAGGTCTTCCTCTGGGATCCCGCTAGGACGCCTATAGGCAGAAAGTGAACGCTCATTGTTCCATGCAGCAATATAAACTGATACGCATTAGGGTGAAGACACACGTGGCGTTTTTAGGCCATTTTTGGGTTGTTTTTAGTTAGTGCGTTTTCAGATCGTTGAAGACACATGCGTTAAAAAAATGCATCCGTTTTGTGAAAACACATGCGTTTTTGTCCGTTTTTAATTGCGCAAATTCGGAAAAACGGACAGAAACGCATGCAATTTCAAGAAACTGATGCGTTTTAAAAAACCGGATGCTTTTTTTAACGATCTGAAAACGCACTAACTAAAAACGGCCTAAAAACGCCATGTGTGTCTTCTCCCTGAGAGACTCTGACAAAGAAGGATAACTGGATGGACCCATTCCAGATAACCCAAATTTAGCTGAACATTAATAAAGATCTACCTAATGTACGACTTAGGGTGAAGACACACATGGCGTTTTTGGGCCGTTTTTACTAAGTGCGTTTTCAGATCGTTAAAAACGCATGCGTTTTTGTCCGTTTTTCATTGCGCAATTTCTGAAAAACGGGCAAAAAACGCATGCGTTTTTAACGATCTGAAAACGCACTTAGTAAAAACGGCCCAAAAACGCCATGTGTGTCTTCACCCTCAGTTGTAATGTTCAAAATATATGTCCATTGATCACGATGCAATCAAGTATGTTGATAGGTTGCAACACAAATTACTGTATGTAACTTTATTGTTTTGTTAAAATAAAAAAAAAAAATACTTAAAAAACTAAATAAACTGATACACTGTAACAAACCCCCTGGAGAGGCAAGAGACTTGTGCTGCTGCTTTGTTGCTCAGGGTGCGTTCACATGTGGCGTTTGCATTGCATCAGCCCGATTGCATCTGTATCTCCAGTGAAACACATGCGATCAGCAACAATGAGTAAATGCACAACAATGGGTGCTTGGTGCCGCCGTCAGGCCAAGCTGGGGTATGTGTATTACATTTGTAAATGCCAGGTGTGAACACAACCTCAGGGTGCTTTCACGCGTGGCAGTAACGCATCAGAACATCTGAGAAGAAGAAATTTGCCCAATAACATAGCTGTTAACATTGCGTTTACAAAACACATGAGGTAACACAGTGTTAACAATGCATGTTAACATTGCAATAACAAACTTGTACAAACGTTATCAGCTATGTAATCAGGCAAATATCCTCTTCTCACCTGTGACTAAATCTTTGAGAAGTACTGCCAGGGGTCTGGTACCTACCATGACAGATCGGTTTTATCCCCGGCCTCCCTCTCCAGTTTATCCAGGGAGTCCAGCAGCGCCTCCAGGTTCCCTTCATCCTTTATCTCCTGAATCTCAGCCTGGAAAGAGAGAAAGGTTTGTAGATGGAAGAGACGAGGTCCCTGCACCGACCCCACATATAAATATATACATTATACACCACTTATACATCGGATAACTATGGCTGACGTGCCCGTCACATCTTAGGCTGTTAACCCCTTTACTGACACGTTTAACCCCTTCCTGCAAAGTGTTCAATAAACAGAATAATAACAAGCTGTTTCAGATGTGGTCAGTCTGTGAATCACAGACAAGGCAATGTCCTGTTACAAAGACCCAGGGAGTCCTTGCCTCATATACCACTATGATGCAAGGAGTCCTGAGAAAACTATGTGGAGCACGGTGCATGATTCACAAACCCAGGTTAGGGCTCCATTTTCGCCCTTACAATTACTGAAGCTTATAATTCACTAAATTGGTGATGTCCCCTGGTGGTGATATAAAAATTACATTTAAAAAAAAAAATCAAGGGCTCAATAGATTTTAAAAAAGATAAAAAGATTTAAAAAAACAAAACAAAAAAAAACAAAAAAACACAACAACAAATAGTATTAAAAATATATACAGACAGTCCCCGGGTTACATACAAGATCGAGTCCATAGGTTTGTTCTTAAGTTGAATTTGTATGCAAGTCGAAACTGTATATTTTAGAATTGTAGATCCAGGCATCTTTTTTTTTTTTTTTTTTGCCCCAGTGACAATTTTTTTTTCCGTAATGGGACCAAGGATTATCAATAAAACTTCATTACAGCCTGGGACCTTACAGCCTGGGACTATAGTAACATCCAGAGAGGTCACCAGAGGTCACAGGGGGCAGAGGGGTCGTCTGTATATCTATTTTATATTTAGATCCTCTATGTGGAGACCAGCATTACACACCCGATCAGTTTAGCCCACTACAGCGTGTGTCTAATTCATGATAAAGACGCAGACCTCGCCATAAATTCGGCACATCCCTTGCTGGGGTCAGAAGACTGGAGTCTATTGTAGAGTATGGTGCTCGCCTGCCAGGAAACTATTGGGAAAGTCAATCCGATGGAGCCAGCGAGGGCAAGAGGAAGACTCCATTTGTGCAGATGTAGTGAAAATGGAGCCACACAAGTGGCTCCCCCTACTAAGTGAGGAAAAAAAATTAGTTATGGGCCTTAAAATTTGGACAAATATGGATAATAGAAGTTGCTCAATGAGGGTTTTGTGCCCCGGTAATAAACCATCCCAAAAATATTAAACCAAAGTTATAATGAACGCCAGCTCACCCACTCCTCCCGGTAACGGCTGGTGCTGGGTGCTCCGTCCTTGGTACACGTGGATCTTGTGTACCCAAATTCCTGTCCACACAGATTTTATTTAATAGAGAGGAGTTTGATTATTCTTCCCTAATCCCAGCGTTGGTTCCTGTGCCGGATTTCATTTGTATTCCTTTACTATTCAAAAATATTCCCTGATATCTCCTGGACTTTATACACTGGGGCAGCGTCGCAAAACACAACCAGCAACACGGATGGAAACGTTTGGGCTTTTTTCCCCAAAAAGGAAAAAAAAAAAAAAGTCTAAAAAGAGCATTGAATTGGTTAAACTACAAATGTTTCAATTTGGCCCGCGTCGTACTGACAGCATAATTCTGTTGACTACAGGCGGTCCCCTACTTAAGTACACCTGACTTACAGACGACCCATAGTTACAGACGGACCCCTCTGCCCCCTGTGACCTCTGGTGACCTCTCTGGATGTTACTATAGTCCCCGGCTGCAATGATCAGCTGTAAGGTGTCTGTAATGAAGCTTTATTCATAATCCTTGGTCCCATTACAGCAAAAAAATTAAAAAATCCAATTGTCACTGGGGCAAAAAAAATGTTTTTGTCTGTAGCTAGAATTATAAACTATACAGTTGCGACTTAGATACAAATTCAACTTAAGTACAAACCTATGGACCCCATCTTGTCCGTTACCCGGGAACTGCCGAGGCCCTTTTCCATTTTTGAGTTTACATTTTACTACATTTATTTCTTAACCAGAACCTGTCACTTTTAGCAGCTTCCAATACCCTATGCTATGCCCATATTAAAAATGCCTATGTCAGCAGGCAGAATAATTTCAGTACTTTATAGAAGTTTACTTCACATTACCTGCATCCCTGCCAGCAGTGTGTGTGGCGAGTCCTGGGAAGGGGGAGGTAGCTCCCCTGCTCACTAGTGATGGGAATTCCGGCTCTTTTTAGTGAGCTGGGTCATTAGGCTCTGCTCACCAAGAGCCGGCTCTTCTGGCTCCTGAACGGCACCCTATCAGGAACGTGCCACCGGTGTTTTGCATTAATTTAACGCAAAACACCAGCGGCTCGTACCTGATCGCAGGCGTTTCCATAGAAACGCCGATGCGATCGGACCGCGGACCGCCCCGGTGGGCGCGGTTTTGTCTGCGTCTGCGTTTTCGAACGCAACGTGGGACAGCGCCCTTAAATATATAATAGGGAGCCATAGGCCAGTCAGTCACCGGACACCACACCACGTTTAACCCGATTGTATCGGCTTAAAGGGGGTGTTGTGAGCCGGTTAGGGGCAGGGTTAAGGGAGCCATCAGCTCACTGAGGGGAGCCGGCTCCCGTCGTTCGCGAACGACACATCACTATTGCACAAGACAGGAAACAGGGAAGGAGCTGGATGGGTGTGGAGGAGACTGACACAGACTGCTGCTGCCCATTCCTAGGGGCATTACCAAGGAGCCAGGTAATGTGAAATAAACTTGTATAAACTACTGAAATGATTCAGAATGCTTTTTAAAATCAGCATAGCAGAGGTTACTGGAAACCTGTCACCAGCTAAAAATGACATCCCTGCTGACAGGTTCCCTTTAATAAGGGATTAGACGGGATTACAGGAATGGAGGACAATTACATGGATGGAGGCGTGCAGCTGCGATACAAACTGGTCGTAGATGCTGCGGGTGATCTCCGGTTGCATCTTGTAGAATTTGCGGTAACATCGGGCAAATTTCTGGTAACTGTGGAGAGAGGGGAAGGGGCGTCACTGTCCGATCATTCAGAATATCTGATAATCCGGCACATCTGCCTCATAAACTGGGTGACAAACAACAATGGCCGCCGTTACTACTAGAACTATTCCCAGATACCAAAGTCTGACAGATTTTGAAGATTTCCGATCGGTCATAAGGCAGTCTACATGTCTGCCATTCAGGAGCTTGGGAAAGCTGGGTGACGTGACATAAGTGCTGGTCAGGTCTGTGATCCCTCCAAATGTGTAAATATTTACATTATAAGCTCTCAAACTACTAAACCTCGCAATATATACTTGAGGTAAAGGCAGCAGCCAATGAAATCTGCTAGAGCAAACTTAAAACCAATCACACACCAGCCCGCCAAATGAATCAGCCAATCAGCACACGAATAGAAATACACAGCAACCAATGACCGCCCGTTTAGATCGTCCCAATCGCGTTACAGGGAACGTGACAGACGGACCAACGATATTACAGCAGCACGCACTCGCCAGCCAATCAGCACCGCGCTGCCGCCGCTCACCTTCCCGCCTCCATCAGCCCCTCCAGAAACTTCTCCACCATCGCGTTAAACAGGAAGAGACGCCCGGAATGCTCGGCGGTGGCGGACGCGGGGCCCGGCTTATCCGCGGCTCGTGAAGGACCCGGGACAGCGGATCTCTCCTCTGCTTCCATCTTGCCCGCCATCAGTGCAGGCCGCGCCCACTCTTTCCCGCCACCCGGCCCTAGATTCTCATTGGCTGTCACCTGGAAGACCCGACAGCGCTGCCGCATCATAGGCGGAGGACAGTAGTCACCGCTCCACAGCACCAGCTGTTGCTAGGCAACAGGAGATTTTTTTTTTTTTAACTCTTAATAGTAATTTTCCCCTTCACATAAAGTCCCCTCAGTAATCGGAGGAGTGAATGTGCCCTCCATAGCAGGCACTATTTCTTTATAAGGGGTTCACCTCCGGGAACAATCGCTTTTTATATCCAGGGCTTTTGGGAGATAACGATACTGAACATGTTTTTTTTGGGGTGAGTCATGGGAACTCCACAGATGACCCAAATGGGGGGGGGGGGGGGTTCTTTCGTTCCCCTGTCGTAGCTGGAGATGAGACGGTCACGCATGTGGTGGCGGCTCTATTCATATCTATGGCACTTTGTACTGCGCTGGGCTATATCCATTGGCGCATGCATGACTGGCTTTTTTTTAACAGTTCTTTTTATCCCCCTAGTGTACACAAATCTTAGGGGTAAAATTAGTCATCCAACATAGTACAATACTATAAAACGTGATTTTACTCCATCTGAATTAGCCCTACCTCTAGATCTCTGGGAGAGACTCATTCTTATCATAGCACCAACTTCTGTACCCCATGATGCCATAAAGGTTGACGATCCAACCAACATGGCGGCCTCTAAACATTATGGCAAATTATCAGTCGCAGGTGTTAGCAGTGGATATTTCCTGCATAACATAGCAAAGATTTGCCACATTTAGAGAAGACTCAGCCACTGAGCACTCTTTGTACATTGCGTCATAACGGCACCATGACTTAGTATTTCGTCATCAGTTGTTAAGGGGTCAAAGGGATTTTACAGGAACTCAGGGGGAGGGAAAGAAAAAAAAAAATTCCCTAGGATCCAGCATCTTGGTGGTCTTCTGCACCACTTTCTCCACATTCCGTTTAAAGATGTGCTGGGTCATGGTAATTATTGACTGCAGGGGTTGTGAACCCATTACAGCTGTTATCCATTATTTTTTTTGGTCCATACATTTGGTCTCCGTGCTATAGAAATCAAGGTTTAATCACCAGAGGCGACAGGGCTTTTTTACTATGAGAACTGTGGAATAGCCTGGTCACAGCAGAGAGCTCAGGCGCTGGTCCCAGCAGGGGCAGCAGAGAGCTCAGGCGCTGGTCCCAGCAGGGGCAGCAGAGAGCTCAGGCGCTGGTCCCAGCAGGGGCAGCAGAGAGCTTCAAGAAGGGTCTAGATGCCTTTTTACACCTAAACAACATATATTATACTATATAGAATTGTTTCCCCTAAATCTCTTCCTCATCCAATCCCTTCCCTTCCTTGGTTGAACTTGATGGACAAGTGTCTTTTTTCAACCGTATAAACTATGAATGATTACTGAGGGCATAGAAGCTGCAGTGATATGTTCCGTTCGTTACACAAACCTAGGACCTGCCTGCAAGTGATGTGATAAGATAATGAATCCTAAAGACTTTCGGTCCATGGACATTTCCTTCAAGGACTAAAAGAAAGTACAAAATAAGTCACAAAAATCTCCCAAAAGAAACAAAGACGATCTGGAAAGAAATACACAAGATTTTTCTTTTTTTTTTGAGCCTTCGATATCACTTGTTACGTTTAATAACTCACAGAAAAAGGGTCTGTCGTAGGCAACACAATATAAGATATTATTAGGATCGGTAGGTAAAACCGGTTATTCCCTTTTAGAGCCTAAATCTCTAGTACATGGATCTCCGCGGCTTCCGCGTCCTCGTATCTCGCGGTACGGCCCGTACACAACTCATCACAATGTTATAGTAGGATCTGGATGTGACATCTACACTCACACAGCGGCGACACCTACAAATACACGGAGGGGGTCACACCGGGAACACGCCGGACTTTACCTAACCCTCCGTTATCATCTCATCAACCTCTAGTCTGATAACCGGGAGACTGTGCTGCGCCTTCTAGAGGAGCCGTAAATCATTATATGACCAGCACAGGAAAACCAAACCCCCAACAAAACATAACACATATAGCAGTGACTGAGATACCGCCCAAACCCCCCCTGTGGACTTCCTGCTCGTGTAAACTCTCCCCCGATTTGGCAATCACATAAAAATTAAATGAAACTTGAATAGACTCTGTATAAAAAAAATCTGTAGGTTATTCTAAAAACTAAATATTTTTTCATATTTTTCTTTTTAAATACAGGAATAAAAATTTTTTGTTTTTTTTTTCCAGAAGGCCATTAGTTATCCCACAGCGGTAATGGAGAATCCACCATAAATTCATTTTGGTAACCGTACTGGGGGAGGGAAACAAAAATACAAAATATTCGCTGGCCGTGTACTCCGCGTATCGCCAGCTCAAGTCCCAGTGCAGAAGAAAGTGGTTGTCCTGGTAAAACGTTGCGCCCTCGTCATTCTGACTGTACAATATACTGTCCTGGTGCACGTTACACGAAATAAATATATACACACGTTGTGTACACTCCAGTGGAATCTCGACAATCCTGCGAAGCCGTAATCCAGCGCGCTGCGCTCCGCCATGGGAGAGTTACCCAAATATACATATAGACATCGTACATATATAGCGCTGGCACTGTCACCAGTGTCTGGAGTCCACCAGCTCCGGCCGTAGGCTTAGCTTCTTCAGAGTCTCATAGCCCACTACTATGACAATAGTGGAGGGGGTAGCGGAGATAATCCGAGCAGAGAGGCCTTTAGTCAGACCCCAAGGACCTTCCTCAGCCATGAGCTGCCGAAATGTGCCGATAATGGAGCTTTTACCTTCCACCTGCAATAGATGAATGAAATAAATCCTACACACCCATCAAAGACAACCATACAACAATTACTATAATACTGCCCCCTATGTGCAGGAATATAACTACTATAATACTGCCCCCTATGTTTTTATCAAAATTCCTGCTGCCGTCTGGTGGCTGCTTAGGGTACTGCACCGCATGAATCTTTAAAGAAAGGAAACCACTCCACTAAAAGTGGTAGGTTTAATACACATATAAATGTGCACCAGCTCAACCCTGTAGCATATTTTGTTAGGGACAAAAGCCCCTATCTTAGAATTGATAATTATCATTAATTATAACTCGGCGCACACACCGCACTTGGGCTCGAGCGCCCATGCGCGCGCCGATTCTAAAGTGCTGGAGACCGGTTGAAGTCACCCGAGTCTTCCCATCACGGCGCACCTTCGACAATATTAGCAGCGGAACAGGGGGCCGGTGTGTGTAGTATAGTCTAAAACCAACACTTTTAAGTGTTAGGTTTCCTTTACATGGTGTATGTTAAAAAACCAGTGGCCACCAAGCTAAACAGCGCCCCCTCCATGTAACATAATGATGAAAACACCATTCGCACCAGGGAAAGCTGGGTGACGTACACAACTCCTATTTAGGGTCTAATGAATTAATGAATGATCGTCTCAATCCTCCTCTTCCCAGAATACTGACCTGCAATCAAGAGAGGATGGAGTCCGCAGGAGGGGGCTGTGGCTGTGAACACAGGTGGTTCTGGATGTAGGACGGACAATGCCCATGGAGTCTCCATACTGCGTCACTGTGTACAGCAATGCACCGCACTGTGCCCCCAGGGTCAGCGTGTCCCGTCCTGTCCCCCCAAGTCAGCGTGGCCCCGTCCAGTCCCCCCCCCCCCCCAAGGTCAGCGTGTCACCGTCCTGTCCCCCCCCCAAGGTCAGCGTTGTCCCCGCCTTTCCCCCCCCCCCCCCCAAGGGTGGTGTCCCCGTCCGTCCCCCAAGGTCAGCGTGTCCCCGCCTTCTGTCCCCCCCCCAAGGGTCACTGTCCCTCTCCAAGCGCAGCTTTGTCCCCGTCCTGTCCCCCTCAAGCGTCAGCGTGTCCATGTCCCTGTCCCCCACCCAAGCGTCTGGTGTCCATTGTCTGTCCTCCCCCCCCTCAAGCGTCAGCGTGTCCTGTCCTGTCCCCCCAAGTGTCGCGTGTCCCCGTCCGTGCCCCAAGTGTCAGCGGGTCCTGTCTGTCCCCCGCAGGGTCAGCCTGTCCCCCTCCGACGTCAGCGTTTCCCGTCATGTTCCCCCTCCAAGCGTCAGCCGTGTCCCTGTCCTGTCCCACCCCAAGCGCAGCGTGTCTCTGTACTGTCCCCCCCCAAGTGTCAGCGTGTCACCCGTCTGTTCCCCCTCAAGGCGTCAGCGTGTACCGCCGAAGCACAACGTCCCCTGCCCCCCAGTGGTCAAGCAGACAGTGTCCCTACGTACTGTCCCCCCCCCCAAGTGTCAGCGTGTCCCCGTCCTGTCCCCCCCCCCCAAGTGTCAGCGTGTCCCCGTCCTGTCCCCCCCCCCCAAGTGTCAGCGATGTTCCCCGTCTGTCCCCCCCCCCAAGTGCAGCGTGTCCCCGTCCTTGGTCCCCCCCCCCCAAGTGTCAGCGTGTCCACCGTCTGTCCCCCCCCCCCCCCAGTTTGTCAGTCGTTCCCCGTCCTGTCCACCACCCCCAAGTGTCAGCGTGTCCCGTCCTGTCCCCCCCAAGGCGCGTGTCCCCCGTCTGTCCCCCCCAAGTGTCGCGTGTCGCGGTCCCTGCCACCCATCCCCCCAGTATAGTGGGGGTCGGGTCAGGACTCTGGACGTGATGACACGGTGAGTATATGTCTTATAGCACCTGATGAGGGTCCCACCACCCATCATGCTCTTCCTTTGTCATCCTTCCCAGCAATACAAAGAGGCTAATCTGGGAAAGAACCGGCTTTATATAACATGAACAGCGCTCCAAAGAGGCCAAACAAATCTCCTGCGGTGTGAGGTGCACGTACAGGGAGAGTCGCTCCTCCAGCACGTATGGACCTTGGTACAACGTGGGGGCCGCTGGCATCCTGGGTAGTGATTTGGGGGTAATTGAGGAATGGTGAGACCTGAGAGTACGGTCACGCACTAGGCGGCAGCATTGTCCCAGATAGTCCTCCGCACCCGACCAGCGATAACAAGGACACACAGGCTATGCCCCACATCGGGAGAGCAAGGCTACGCCGCCCCTCTCCCACATGATGCTGAACCCGCAGTGAATTTGATATCCAGTGGTTCATAAAAAGCCCCGAGGGCCAAAGTACGGGCAGAGGGGCAGCCGCTTCTCCAGGACAGCCCCCACACACCACGCGCTGTCCACAGACCCTTTTAAAGACCATTTGGCCTTTGGGATGTTCGGTGTAACCGAACGCGAAGGACGTCTCCTGCAACGCGTGTTGGCTTCAAACTCAACCCCCACCTGGATCTGAGGGGAGGAAGCCAGAGGAGGATGAGACATATGATACCTACATAATAATGTAAACATATCTAGAACACATACAGTAACATAAGTGTAAGCGATATGACACAGATATACACCACAGGCGGATGGAACGACCACACAACTTACGATCTCCAGCACTTGCTCCGAGCAGCTACACACTCACCTGTGGTTAGCTCGGTGTAGTAGCTGGCGTGGCCTCCGCCGTACCGATTAAGAGTTGCCAACCCAGTCTGGGTACAGAGACAAGAGGGGTAAGTAGCAACACCGCGAGAGACCACCACAAGTCGCAGGTCAAGCAGCACAAACTCCTACGGGAAGCCTCCGGCCCGGCCCCGACCCCTCCTACGGGAAGCCTCCCGGCCCGGCCCCACACCCCTCCTACGGGAAGCCTCCGCCGTCCCCGCCCTCCACGGACTCCCGACCCCCGCACCCCTCCTACCGGGAAGCCTCCCGGCCCGGCCCCGCACCTCCTAGGGGAAAAAAAAGCCTCCCGCCTCCGGCCTCAACGCACCCCTCTACGGGAAGCCTCCCGGCCCGGCCCCGCACCCCCCTACGGACTACGGCGGCCCCGACTTCGCGGAAGCTCCCGGCCCCGCACCCCTCCTACGGAAGTCCATCTCCAACACATACGGTCCTTTGTCCCCTTTTCTTCCTTATGCTCCTAGCTATCGTTTAACCCCCGGCCTTCCTTTCGACTTTAAGTCGTATTCATGGTCTGCTAGCCATAACCCTCCTACGGAACACGCTTCTACGGAAACGTCACAGCACATCTAACACAATCGTTTACGGGAAGTCTCTAGTCCGGCCACACCTATAAGGGAAGTCCCATAGTCCCATGCACCCCCTCCTACGGGAAGTTCATAGTCACACAACACACCTCCTACGGGAAGTCTTAGTCCAGCCACCACCCTCCTATGGGAAGGTTCATAGTACAGCCAAACACCCCTCCTATGGGAAGTTTCTAGTCCAGCCACACGCCTCCTACGGGAATCCATAATCCAGCCACAACCCCTCCCAGGAAGTCTATAGTCCGGCATTCCCCACTCCTATAGGAAATCTCATAGTCCAGCCACACCCTACCCATGGGAGTCTCATAGTCAGGATTCCCCTCTACAGACAATCTACATAGATCCAGCACACACCCCCTATGGACCATTTTTAGTCTCTAACTCCACCACAACTCCTCTGGGAAAGTCTCATAGTCCAGCCACACCCTTCCCCATGTGATTCCATAGATTCCAGGCATTCCCCCTCCTGACAGGAAGTACTCATAGTCCACGCCACACCCCTCCATGGGAAGTCTCATAGTCCAGCCACACCCATCTTATGTTTTCGGAAGTCGTCATAGTCAGCCACCCCTTCTACGAAGTGTTAGAAGTCTGGGTTTTCTCGGTGGTGACCAACATTATGAGTGATGCAAGCAAGATGTTGCAGGACAAACACACGATCAAGTCACGGTGTTAGCGGCCCTCATGTAATTCATACCGGAGTATTTTCCGCCAAGGTCAAGATGGCCCCTTCCTCTCCCATTCGCTGGTGGTAAACCAGCTTCCACCCAGGACCAGCCGGGGAGTGATAATCTGCAGAAAAATGTGTCACCAAGATGAGCAGGGAAAGAACAGAGGAGAGGAGAAGCAAGATGTAATACGGGGTCCCAGCGGCCATCATCTTCCCTGAGGGAGGTAGTGAAGCATTGATCTAGAAGTGTGACCACCCGGACCACACAAGGCCTGGTCACTACTTACAACCAGGTGATCACAAGACGCAATCAGATGAGGATTTGCAGACTGGTCCGACTGTATGATATACACTGCCACCTGGTGGCTGCTGAGAGCAGAATAGGAACCACCCTGTCCCTCTGATTGGTTGTATATGGGGGTCCTATACCTGATGTTGATGATGTCGGGGTTCCCAGGGTCAGGGTCCGCTACAATCCTCCCCTCTATATCCACGTCTACTGCCAGGTGAGGAACTTGAATGATGAGTCTGCATAACAAGGAGTAAAGTGAGCGCAGACACATCCCCCAGCTTTCCCGGGCTCCTGACGTGTTATAGAATGATTACCTGGAACACAGACTTGGACCGGACGCTCGGCCAGCAGAAAAAGCCGCCTGGGCGTTCAGGCTTCCCGCATTGTCCATGTCTCCGGTCAGCAGCGGGGAATGTCTGTAAGGAGAGAGAAGAAAGCGTAATCAGCCCGGCGCCTACATTACACTGGTATCTGATTGGCTGACCCTAGAGGTGTGTCCTGTACTCATTGGTGCGGGCTGCGGGTCTCCCATGTAACTTGCCATTAAAGTGATAACCGGACAGGCCGATGGGCTCATGTGGACGGTGGCTGACCTGAGGGCAAAAAAAGGGTTAACCAAGATGTCCCGCTTCAAGGGATTTTCCACCATCATGAAAAATTTAACTATGTAATAGACTTTACAAGACCTCTGTTCGGATTATCAGGACTGAATACCAACCTCAGCCGTTAGAAGTATCATTAGGACTATACTGACAGGAAGCAGAGATCTTGAGATGAAGAAATGATATAATGAAAGAAAAGTAGGAGGGCGGCAGATACCTGGAAATGGCTGTGAGGTTATTGATGATACATTCATCCCCTCAACTGCTGCGGGAAAACCTCTGCAAGACAAGAGGCGGAGTCAGGACACCTACAGTAAAGATGGAGACCTACCCGTTCAGATGGAGGCACCGCCTCATTTAGGCGGACCTTCCCTTTAGGTCTTATGGAGATTGATCCTTGTCCCTCTCACAGGTAGTTGTGTGGAGACCCCACCTCACCAAAATCGAGACCTCACTCTCATCCCACTAGATCTCCCCTTAAGGCAGGTAAGACCCTCCGTGTGCTGACTGAGTTACCGAAGATAACAGAATCAATGAACGGACGGAAAGGATCAGTGCAGTAACCGCACAGGCAGGGAGTGATTATGATGGAAACATATTTGCTGGGGGCAACTGCCTTTAAAGGGGAGCTCTAGCTGTAGGAGGGCCTCCACCTGACCTCCTCTACCCTCTACCTGGAGGGTCGGGGAAATGAAGGGAACTATGCGAGGCTTTAAGGGAAAAGTCAACAGATTTACCCCACTGTACCACCAGCCCTCAGGTAGGGGAGGAAATATGAATCTTCACATGAGACGAGTCAAGTTTAGTGGTTTCAGGTGTCACCAAAGCCTCTCTCTCTGTTCTATAGCACCTAGAAAAATGCTCTGGTGTCATATTAAAGAGAGGATCCATCGGTCAGATCCACGGATGTTCTTTCTGACCTCTCCTATAGACCGTGAATGGAGGAGCAGGGGGCTGCAGAGCTGGGGGTCTCAGCAGTCGCACCTGACCGCATCCGTTGCCCCCGCTGTGTATAGGGTATAGCTCTGCCCTGTGTATAGGGGAAACTGATTTACTTGGGACACCCCCTTTAACCCCCTCTTTGCCATTACCTTTGCAGCTTTGTGCGTTCATCGAGCTGCCCGGTTGGGTAAAGCTGCTCGCTTCCGCCTCACCACCAGGAGCCACTGGGGGGCGCCACAGCCAGGACGTTGCATGGTGATGATATTGCTTCCAGTATAAGGTTTTGGTGCGGGGTGAGAGGTCACTGCTGGGATCAGGAAGGGATTGGGGGGCTTCGGGCATTATCAGCTCCTCAGAACGGAGACTGCTGGATAAAAAGACATGATAAGGGGCGGGGCTGGTTGTGTGACATCATCATTCATATATCAGCACATGAGTGACATCATCATCCAACACCTCATGGAATCACCCAGTCACTGTGACACCGCAAAAGTAATAAATCACCCTCTGCAGACGCGTCACCTGCTCCTCCCATTACCTTCCCCTGCCTAGCACTTTCCCACCATCATGTCACCAGGATGATGGCGGCCATTGCAGCTGCTGGCAGGCTCCGCCTACAGTGACGTCAAGCTCCCCGCGGCCATGTCAGGTGTGGGCAGAAGAGCCGTCCGCCTTGTAACGGGTCTCCTTCAGGAGTGGGAGGGGCGCCTAGGACTATGGATAAAAGATCTTCACGACGGAAATATCGCAGGTGGGAGAAGCTATTATGTTTCTATGGCAACCTGGTCGGTTCATTAGCACACAGGTTTTGATATACCCCCCCCAAAAAAAAACTTGCGGTCAGTGAAAAGGTAACTCCCCTTGAGTCATGGATCAGTCCATGCACAGTGTTCAGCCCCCACGTGACGTAACGGCGCCTGTGATTGGCTTTAGCAACCGGCCCTGGCTTCCGGTTTTGGGGCAGGCGAGTAGGAGCAAGGTGTCCCCGGGGAGAGAGGGCAGAGCAAGCGGGCGGGGTGAGCACCAGAGAACGGGGCTGAGGCTGGACACCACGGGAGCCCGAGCCGAGCCACAAAGACAGGTAAGGGGGGGGCAGCTTCAGTGACCATCACTGGGGACTACACGTCCCAGCATGCATTGCCTCTTACATAATCACCCATGTAATGTCTCATCCGCGGGCATGCAGGTATCTAAGCCCTGGCTTCACTCTCTATTCCAGGTGATGTCTCCTGAGCTCGGGGCGATGGGGCTGTGAGCAGCTCAGTATGGTCAGACGCGAGGAGGGCGCCCCCAGAGGAGAGGTGAGTGCATTGTATCCCATTCCTGGGTTGTCCTTATCTCAGGGGGTGGTGGGGTGAGCCTAGGGCAGTGATGGCGAACCTTTTAGTGGCCGAGTGCCACCTGCAACCCAAAACCCCCTTATTTTATCGTGAGTGGCCAACCAAAAAATGAAAGCAGTGAACTTATTGCTCCCCGTTTCAGCAACTTTCGATCATACTTGGCCTCCTGAGGACAAGATGGAAAATGTGCATAATTTTATCTTCTTTCCATGTTCCCTCTGTACACAGAGAATTGTGGGGTCAGACAGGAGGTCCTCGCAAGATAATTTTGCCCTATCTGCTCATTCTCCCTTTTCCTACAGTCCCAAGTAGAGAAGTAAGTATCACGTTAGAATATGCCTGAAAGCAGCATTTTAAGTTGCTTGGAAATGTAGAAGATTCTTTGAGTCCTGTCTGTGTGTGCTGGGTGATGGTGCCCACAGAAAGGGTCTGAGTGCCCACTCTGGCACCCGTGCCATAGGTTCGCCACCACTGCTAGGTGATGGCTCCATTGTCTGCCCCCGCTGTACTCAGCATCTGCCGGAGCTGCCACCAAACCTACCTTCAGTGGGGTGGGTTGAGTGCGGGGCTATGGCACCATTACCTGCCCCCAGTGTACACAGCTAGAGGTCACATCTTATCACTGTGATTGCTGCTGCAGGGGCTGCAACCAGATATTCAGATACCTCTCAGTAGATGGTAGGGTGAGTGCGGGGCTATGGCACCCATTATCTGCCCCCAGTGTACACAGCTAGGAGGTACATGTGTGTGATCTGTGCTTGTCTCCTGGGGGGTGAGTACAGGGCAATGGGTGCCCATTGTCTGGACCCCTGCCCCACAGAGGTACATATGTCTGATCCCTGTGATCTGCTTCGGCGCAAGCATGCCACCCTGACCTCAGACACCTCTCAGTGGGTGGATAGGGGTATGGCACCCATTATCTGCCCCCAGTGTACACAGCTAGAGGTACATTGTGTGTGATCCCTGTGATTGTCTCCTGTGGGTGTGAGTGCAGGGCTATGGTGACCATGGTCTGGACCCCTGCAGGACACAGCTATAGGTACATTGTGTCTGATCCCTGTGATCGGCTCCTGTGGGGGTGAGGAGTGGAGACACCTATGATGATGGGGTCACTGACCTGATAAGAACAAGCATTATTGACTCAGGATGGCAGCTCAGAAACACTGGAGGAAAAGGTGTGAGGAGCCGCCGAAACCGGGAACGGTCATAAACTGTGAAATGGATCATGCGCAGCCCATAAGCAGAGCCAGGACAATCCGGATCAGTCCTGAGCAGGAGACAAGACCTGCATCTGTAGGTAGAGGTATATAGCTGTGTATACCAGCCACACATGCGCTACATACATGTATCATGAAAGTAAGGCATCTAGGTGGAGGCTGCAACTGTATAGATAAAAACTCATCACCAGTGCTGGGTGCACCCTCCCCCAGGATACAGGTCACGGTCCAAACTAGTCATGTGGTCTTGAGCATGGATAACAGCGTCAAAACACTTATATTCGCTCCCACTTTCTTCATGATCGGCCCTCAGTCATTGGTTCTGGAGGTCTCTATGCCTCTACATGATGCTGTCTGGAGAGAGTGCAGGCCCCTCCAAGTGAGGTCCTCAGTCTCCTGGAGCTCTTCACCATTACCTTGATGAGCTGAAGCTTTGTCAGATGAGGTCCTTATCCAGCGTAGATGTTCATGGACCATGTAAGATGGTGAGGTCAGGACCTTGCAGGTCGTCTAGCACTCAGACCGCACTGATGTATGCACTTTCCAATGGTCTGATGTGGACATCTGGTGCCTCTCACCTCCCTTTGTTATCTGAAATTATCACCTGGTCCCAAAGGGGATTGTTCACAATGCAGCGGCATAAGATGTGGTCACAGAACATCTAATCTTAAGTCTTTCTGTGATTCTTCCGTTCTCTCGGTACAACACTAATGAATCTCTAAGACGCTCCAAGCTCGTGACCACTTCTGTCATAGAATCTGCTGATCAATTGTTGGGTGTCGTCTCGTAATGTGAACAGCATGATGAGGAGGACTGTCTCATTACCCAATTCTAATTGATCCAGAAATTTAATAGAGCAATTCATGGATCAAACAACCTTGTTAGAGAACAGCAATTGTGCAAAAAGACTAAAGCAATGAAAAGTTGGGGGCAATTTTCTCACCAGTAAAGTTTAGAAGGGCATTGTATGTTCATCAAGAGCCAAATATATCCAAACATTTTGTCAGTAATGTCTGTAGTTACATCCTCAGATCCCCAGGTTCTAGCAGCATGCTCCATGTGGTTTCTTTATAATGTGGTTTATCTGGCTGTAGATTGTGTGTCCTTGGTGTCTCGGTCTTTGATTGTCGCGTTTTCTGAGGTGTGACGTCATTTGATCGCAGACATGGAGGACAAGAGGAACATTCAGATATAGAATGGGAACCTTGGTGGACAAGAAGAAGTTCTATGTATTTGGGGTGTGATGACTATGATGATCGGTCAGCGTTTACCCCTTCACCCTTATTCGGACGAGCTTCAGGTCCAGAAGGGTAAATCTTTATAAACGGGACATTGACGCCTTTGTGAAGATCTTGAGGTCGGAGGCGCGGCCGGACTTACCGAGGTTTCTGGTCAACACGTTCACCCTGATATCCGGCCAGTGTTACGTCACCAGCTATGAACTGAACCGACAAATACGTGTCCCGGCTACAAGCAGACGCAACACGGTCAAGCTCTGGTGCAGGAGGGCTCGGCGTCGTTGGTTGCTCAGAGCATCACGGTGCCCATCGACGTCATATCCCAGCACCTTATGATGCAGCGCGTGGGCGAGAGCATAGGGAGGTTCCGAGTGCACCCGCCGACAGAAACAAGCTGTGATGTTTGGACAGACCAAAGGATTATCATTTCTCAGATCTTCAAGCAGACGGGCTGAAGGGTTTCTTACAGAGGTTACGTGGCGTCTGCTCACCACATCCCAAACAGACGCCGTTGGGTGGCCATTCTACCACTTCTACGCAGGTAGGTCCTCGCGAGGTCGTAGAGTTGACGTTAAACCTCCATGTGGTCCGTAGGTGGGACGGTCGCTCTGTGCTATAGTGTCTCGTCTATACTTTTATCGGGTCTCATCTGCTTTCGACATTGATTCTCTTGTTTCTTCTAGAACAATTATCCCGACTGTCGCCCAGACTGTCCTCACCTCCCCTGTTCAGGCCATCTCCGGCCCGCTGCGAGCCGCCACAGCACTCTACCATCACTAAACCCCTATGGACGTGATAAGGGGAGTGTGAAAGGTAATGTCATTGATACCAGGAAATTACCAGCAGGGGGCGCTATACCGCATACACAGCATTCTGGGACTGGTTGTGTCTGTACAGGGCTGGTTGTAGTAACCTATTTTCAAATAAGGCCCAATTTTTTAATTTTTGCTTAAGTGTTTATAATCTGAAAAGTGCGGATTATTCGGCAGTATGACCACGGGTAGCTTGGGACTGCCTAAGATTTGTCCATCACCCAGATTATTCCTAAAATACGTATCACACAGAGACTGACCCAATGTTAGCCAGTCTATAAACCAATGTTTTAGTGGAGGCTTTGATTTGTATATCACTACAAACATAACCGGGATCCAAGTCTAGAGCCGAGTGATGTTTATTCTGTCACATGTCCTGTGGACACCAGGAGCAACCCCCAAATATACTGAGTAGTGTCACACCAGTCATGGCATATAGTCTATATTATACATAGAAGCTCATAGCAGTAGTAGTTTATCCTGTACAAGGGGGCGTATTATAGTATCTAATTCCTGTACCATAGGGGGCAGTATTATAGTGTATATATCCTGTTACATAGGGGGCAAGTATTATAGTAGTTATATTCCTGTACATAGGGGGCAGTATTATAGTAGTTATATTCCTGTAATAGGAGGCAGAATTATAGTAGTTATATTCCTGTACATAGGGGGCAGTATTATAGTGTATATTCTTGTACATGGGGGCGGTATTAAGTAGTTAATCTGTACATAGGGGGCAGAATATAGTAGTTATATTCTTGTACATAGGGGGCAGTATTATGTAGTTATATTCTTGTACATAGGGGGCAGTATTTATCGGAGGTTATATTCTTACAAGGGGCAGTTATAGTAGTATATATATGTACATAGGGCGTTTAGTGTTATCTTATAGGGGCAGTGATTATAGTAGTTACATTTTGTACATAAGGGGCAGTATTATAGTAGTTATATTCCTGTACAAGGGGACGTTTTATAGTAGTTATATTTCCTGTACATAGGGGGCAGTATTATAGTATTATATTCCTGTCTAGGGGCAGTATTATAGTAGTTATATTCTGTGTACATAGGGGGCAGTATTATAGTAGTTATTATTCTGTACATAGGGGGCAGTGTATAGTAGTTATATTGAATCGCAGTTTATAGTAGTATATTCCTGTAATAGGGGGACAAGTATTATAGTAGTTAGTATTTTGTACATAGGGGGCAGTATTGTAGTAGTATATCCTGTACATAGGGGGCAGTGATATAAGTAGTATATTCCTGTACATGGGGGGGCGTATTATAGTAGTTATATTCTTGACATAGGGGGCTAGTTATATAAGTAGTTATATTCTTGACATATGGGGGCAGTATTATACGTAGTTAGTATTCTTTGTACATAGGGGGCAGTATTATAGTAGTTTATTTCTGTACATAGGGGGCAAGTATTTATAGTAGTATTATATTCTGTAATAGGGGCAGTGTTATTAGTAGTTATATTCCTGTACAAGGGGGCAGTATTATAGTAGTTAATTCCTGTCATAGGGGGCAGTATTATAGTAGTTATATCTTGTCAAGGGGGCAGTATTGTAGTATTATATTCCTGTACATAGGGGGCAGTATTATAGTAGTTATATCCGTACATGGGGGGCAGATTATAGTAGTTATATTCCGTACATAGGGGCCGTATTATAGTAGTTAATCCTGCCTATTAGACTTCCCGTAGGAGTGTGTTGTTGACTATGATACTTCCCGTGGAGGGGTGCTGGACTAGGGACTTCCCTTTTAGGGTGTGGCCGGACTATGAGACTTCCCGTAAAGATGTGTAGATGTAGCTGTAGACGTTTCCGTAGAACGTGTTCCGTAGAGGGTTATGGCTAGCCATCAGACTTTCGACTGAGGGAATAACGGTAGGTGCTTAGAAATAAGAAGAGGTCGAGAGAAGGAAGAGAGAAATAAAAAGGGTGGACTGCGAGGAGGGGGGTGGTAGGAACGAAGTAAAGGCTAGGAGGAAGACAAGATAAAAGTAGGAGGGTTAGGGGACTAGGAACGGACCGTATGTGGCTGGACCATGAGACTTCCCGTAGGAGGGGTGCGGGGCCGGGAGTCTTCCCGTAGAGGGTGCGGCGGGCCGGTGCTTCCCGTAGGAGGGGTGCGGGGCCGGGCCGGGAGCTTCCCGTAGAGGGGTGCTTGGGCCGAGCCGGGAGGCTTTCCCTAGGAGTAGGTGCGGGGGCCGGGCCGGGAGGCTTCCCGTAGGAGTGGTCGGGAGCCGGGCCGGGGGCTTCCCGTAGGAGGGGTGTGGGGCCGGGCGGGGGCTTCCCGTAGGGGGTGCGGGCCGGGCCGGAGGCTTCGCCTAGGAGTTTTGCTGCTTGACCTGCAGACTTGTGGTGGTCTCTCGCTGTGTTGCTGACTTACCCCTCTTGTCTCTGTAGCCCAGGACTGGGTGGCAACTCTTAATACGTTACGGCGGAGCCCACGCCAGCTACTATCACCGAGCTAACCACAGGTGAGTGTGTAGCTCGGAGCATAGGATGCTGGGAGTATCGTGTTGTTGGCGTTCCATCCGCTGCTGTGTATACTGTATATCTTACACCTTATGTTACTGTATTGTGTTCTATGATTGTTTTACATTATTATGTAGTGTATCATATGTCTAATCCTCCTCTGGCTCCTCCCCTCAGATCCAGGTGGGGTTGGAGTTTGAAGCCACACGCGTTTGCAGGAGACGTCCTTCGCGTTCGGTTACCACCTGAACATCCCAAAGGGCCAACATGGTTTTAAAGGGTCTGTGGACAGCGCGTGGTGTGTGGGGGGCGTCGGAGAAGCGGTCTGCCCCTCTGCCCGTTCCTTTGGCCCTCGGGGCTTTTATGAACCCTGGATATAAATTTCACTGCGGGTTCAGCATCATGGTGGGATGAGGGGCGGCGAGCCTCTGCTCTCCTGATGTGGGGCCATAGCCTGTGTGTCCTCTGTTATCGCTGGTCGGTGCCGGAGGACTATCTGGGACAATGCCTGCCCCTAGTGTGACCGTACTCTCAGGTCTCATCCATTCCTCCAATACCCCCACCACTACCCAGGATGCCAGCGGCCCCACGTTCAAGGTCCATACGCTGGAGGGCGACTCATCCCTGTACGTGCACCTCACACCTGCAGGAGATTTGTTTGGCCTCTTGGAGCGCTGTTCATGTTTATAAAGCCGTTCTTTCCCAGATTTACGCCTCTCTTATTGCTGGGTAAGGGATGGACAAAGGAAGAGCATGATGGGTGGTGGACCCTGCATCAGGTGCTCATAAGATATACTCACCGTGTCATCACAGTCCCAGAGTCCTGACCCGACCCCCACTACCTGGGGGGATGGGGGCAGGGACACGCGACACGCTGACACTTGGGGGGGACAGGACGGGGACACGCTGCCTTGGGGGGGACAGGACGGGACACGCTGACACTTGGGGTGGTGGACAGGACGGGGACACGCTGACACTCTGGGGGGGGGGACAGGACGTGGACACGCTGACACTTGGGGGGGGGGGCGGAAGGACGGGGACACGCTGCACTTGGGGGGGGGACAGGACGGGACACGCTGACACTGGGGGGGGACAGGACGGGGACACGCTGACACTTGGGGGGGGGGACAGGACGGGACACGCTGACACTTGGGGGGGGGGACATACGGGGCCACGCTGTAGACACTTGGGGGGGGGCAGGCCAGGACGGACACGCTGACGCTTGAGGGGGACAGACGGGACACGTGACACTTGGGGGGGGACAGTACAGGAACGCTGCGCTTGGGGTGGGACAGGACAGGGACACGCTGACGCTTGGAGGGGGACATGACGGGTGACAACGCTGACTCTGGAGGGGGACAGTGCTGACCCTTGCGGGGGACAGACAGGGACCGCTGACACTTGGGGGCACGGACGGGGGACACGCTGACACTTGGGGGGACAGGACAGGACACCTGACGCTTGTAGGGGGGGGGACAGGACATGGACACCGGACGCTTGAGGTGGGGGAACAGGGACATGGACACGCTGACGCTTGAGGGGGACAGGACGGGACGAGCTGACGCTTGGAGTGGGGACAGGCTACCCTTGGGGGGGGGACAGAGGGGACACGCTGACCCTTGTGGGACGGAACGGGGACACGCGTTACCCTTGGGGGGGCGGGGGGGAACAGGCGGGCCACAACGCTGACCTTGGGGGGGGGACAGGACGGGACACGCTGACCTTGGGGGGGGGGGGGGACTGGACGGGGACACGCTGACTTGGGGGGACAGGACGGGACACGCTGACCTTGGGGGCACAGTGCGGTGCATTGCTGTACACATGTGACGCAGACTGGAGACTCCATGGGGCATTGTCCGTCCTACATCCGAACCATCCTGTGTCACACAAAGCCCCCTCCTGCGGACTCCCTCCTCTCTTGATTGGCAGGTCAGTATTCTGGGAAGAGGAGGAATTGAGACGATCATTCATAATTCATTATGACCCTAAATAGGAGTTGTGTCACCCAGCTTTCCCTGGTGCGATGGTGTTTTCATCATTATGTATACATGGAGGGGGCGCTGTTTAGCTGATGTGGCCACTGGTTTGTAAACATACACCATGTTAAAGGAACCTATACCCCTTAAAAGTGTGAGTTTATAACATATCTACACAACACCGGGCCCCCTGTTCCCTGCTAATAGTTGCGAGGTGCGCGGTTGTGTGAAGAGCTCGGGTGACTTCAACGGTCTCCAGCACTTTAGAATCGGCGCGCGCATGGTGCGCTCGAGCAAGTGCGGGTGTTGCGCCGAGTTATAATTAAATAACTTATCAATTCTAAGATAGGGGCTTTTGTTCCCCTAACAAAAATATGCTAAGGGTTGAGCTGGTGCCATTATATGTGTATATAAACCTACCACTTTTAGTGGTAGGGTTTCCTTTCCTAAAGATTCATGCGGTGGCAGTACCTCTAAGCAGCCACCAGCACGGCAGCAGGAATTTTGATAAAAGGGTGTGGCTGGACTATGAGACTTCCCATAGGAGGGGTGTGGCTGGACTATGAGACTTCCCGTAGGAGGTGTGTTGCTGGACTATGAGACTTCCCGTAGGAGGGGTGTGGCTGGACTATGGGACTTCCCTTAATAGGGTTGTGGCCGGACTATGAGACTTCCCGTAAGAGATGTGTAGATGTACTGTGAGACTTTCCGTAGAACGGGTTCCGTAGGAGGGTTATGGCTAGACCATCAGACTTCCCGTATGTGGCTGGACCATGAGACTTCCCGTAGGAGGGGTGCGGGGCCGGGAGCTACCGTAGGAGGGGGGTGCGAGGGCCGGGCCGGGAGCGCTTCCCGTAGAGGGGTGCCGTGTGCAGGCCGGGAGGGGGGGGCCCGTTGGTTTTTTTCGCCAGGGATCCGTAGGAGGGGTGCGGGGCCGGAGCCGGAAAAGGCTTCCCGTAGGAGGGTGCGGGGCCGGGCCGGGAGTTCCCGTAGGAGGGGTGCTGGGGGCCGGGAGGCTTCCCGTAGGAGGGGTGCGGGGCCGGGCCGGGAGGCTTCCCGTAGGAGGGGTGCGGGGCCGGGCCGGGAGGCTTCCCGTAGGAGGGGTGCTGCTTGACCTGCAGACTTGTGGTGGTCTCTCGCTGTGTTGCTGACTTACCCCTCTTGTCTCTGTAGCCCAGGACTGGGTGGCAACTCTTAATATCGGGTACGGCGGAGCCCACGCCAGCTACTATCACCGAGCTAACCCACAGGTGAGTGTGTAGCTGCCGGAGCAGAGGATGCTGGGAGTATCTGTGATGGCGTTCCATCCGCTGCTGTGATATACTGTATAATATCTTACACCTGATGTTACTGTATTGTGTTCTATAGATATGTTACATTATTATGTAGTGTATCATATGCTAATCCTCCTCTGGCTCCTCCCCTCAGATCCAGGTGGGGGTGGAGTTTGAAGCCAACACGCGTTTGCAGGAGACGTCCTTCGCGTTCGGTTACCACCTGAACATCCCCAAGGCCAACATGGTATTTAAAGGGTCTGTGGACAGCGCGTGGTGTGTGGGGGGCGTCCTGGAGAAGCGGCTGCCCCCTCTGCCCGTCACTTTGGCCCTCGGGGCTTTTATGAACCACTGGAAGAATAAATTTCACTGCGGGTTCAGCATCATGGTGGGATGAGGGGCGGCCGGAGCCTCTGCTCTCCCGGATGTGGGGCCATAGCCTGTGTGTCCTCTGTTATCGCTGGTCGGGGCCGGGAGGACTATCTGGGACAATGCTGCCCCTAGTGGTGACCGTACTCTCAGGTCTCATCCATTCCTCCAATACCCCCCACCACTACCCAGGATGCCCAGCGGCCCACGTTTACAAGGTCCATACGGCTGGAGGGCGACTCATCCCATGTACGTGGCACCTCACACCTGCAGGAGATGTGTTTGGCCTCTTGGAGGCGCTGTTCATGTTTATAAAGCCGTTCTTTCCCAGATTTACGCCTCTCTTGTATTGCTGGGGAAGGGATGGACAAAGGAAGAGCATGATGGGTGGTGGACCCTGCATCAGGTGCTCATAAGATATACTCACCGTGTCATCACTGTCCCAGAGTCTGACCCGACCCCCACTGACATGGGGGGATGGGTGCAGGACAGCGACACGCTGACACTTGGGGGGGGACAGGACGGGGACACGCTGACACTTGGGGGGGGACTAAATAATATATTTACCCCTCACAATACAACTAACCACACTGCGCTTTCAGTATAATGACCTGAAGAACAACACTGCGCTCCTAAATAATATATATACCCCTCAAAACACAACTGACCGCACTGTGCAACTAAAGATACCACAGTCACTTGCAGTACAATGGAAATAAAAGCACCACAATAAAATATTACATATTAAAATTACAACAAAAAAAAGGGCATATGGGAGCTTCAGGGGGATTTAACCCCTTAACGACCAGTGACGTAATAGCACGCAATGGGTCGGCTGCGGGTGCATGGAGAGGGCTCACGGACTGAGCCCTCTCCATAGCCGGTAAGTCTTTGCTGCATATCACACCTGTGATCGGTGCTCGGTGTTAATCCGCACATTGCTGGCGCCCCCTATCGATATGTTTCCGATCATGAGAATTTGCATTCTTTGCTGTGATGTCACAGGTGGCGCGATGATGTCACCCCGCTGCCTGTGTCCTGGAGGTCGGTGTGAGCACTTCCTTTGTGATCACATTGAGTAATATGTACAATAGGAGAACGGAGGCCCTAGGCAAGTGCCCAGTGTGGCCTCCCCTGACCCGGAGATGATTCTGCTGATGTCATGTGTCTACTCTATGGGGTCCTGTACATTCCCAGTCCTGCTGCAGCTCCCAGGATACAAGACCTTATAAGTCAGCGCTGAGGACCTGTCGCGGCTGCACAGCCTGCTGGGAAATATCATTACATGGGGTCGTCTATTGTAGTGTCCTGTACTGGTTCCTTCTTCTGAAACCACAAATAATTTCATTAAAGGGGAACCATTCACCAAGGCGAGTTCCCTATAGACACAGCTGCAGGGGGACAACGCCCGAGGCCCACACCTCCGAGTATTACCCCACACGTACCTACCAATAACCTACCTGCCGAGACCTACACCCTGTACACAAGTCTTATACTGCACAGGTAGGATTAGATACACAGCTCAGCAGTATCACACAGGAGAGGATTAGATACACAGCTCAGCAGTCAGTATCACACAGGAGAGGATTAGATACACAGCTCACTAGTATCACACAGGAGAGGATTAGATACACAGCTCAGCAGTATCACACAGGAGAGGATTAGATACACAGCTCAGCAGTATCACACAGGAGAGGATTAGTTACACAGCTCAGCAGTATCACACAGGAGAGGATTAGATACACAGCTCAGCAGGCAGTATCACACAGGATAGGATTAGATACACAGCTCAGCAGACTGTATCACACAGGATAGGATTAGATACACAGCTCAGCAGACAGTATCACACAGGATGGGATTAGATACACAGCTCAGCAGTCAGGATCACACAGGAGAGGATAAGACACACAGCTCAGCAGACAGTATCACACAGGAGAGGATTAGATACACAGCTCAGCAGACAGTATCACACAGGAGAGGATAAGACACACAGCTCAGCAGACAGTATCACACAGGAGAGGATTAGATACACAGCTCAGCAGACAGTATCACACAGGACGGGATTAGATACACAGCTCAGCAGTCAGTATCACACAGGACGGGATTAGATACACAGCTCAGCAGTATGACACAGGATAGGATTAGATACACAGCTCAGCAGTATCACACAGGATAGGATTAGATACACAGCTCAGCAGTATGACACAGGATAGGATGAGATACACAGCTCAGCAGACAGTATCACACAGGATGGGATTAGATACACACTCAGCAGACAGTATCACACAGGATAGGATTAGATACACAGCTGTTCCTTCATCTCTTTTTACCCCGGACAGCAGGCACAGAATCTCAGGACACGGTCTCGGGGGGATGAACTTTTTATTATAAGTGAAGGAGAGTTTTGAGAGAAGAAAAAAAAATGAATAAGATAGAAATAAAAATGGTCAGAGCCCGGAGATAAGAAATCAGTGCGGCGCTCAGTCCTTAATGAAACGCAAGGTTACAGGGAGTCTCCGTACAATCAGTGAGGTTCATGTTCGCACCTCCAAAATGTAATCAATCATCTAAGGTCCTAGTCCTGGAAGAAGTCATTTGTGTCCCATGGATTCGGATCTTCTCTTTTGTGTCCTTTCTCTCAGGCGTGAATAAAACCGTTCCTTTTATAGTCCCCACACATTCAGTTATGGGTAGAGCCTTGATACCTGATGTCCACCTCACTCGTAGACCGTCTGTGGGGAGTGTTCGCTGGTCTTGCTGCTGAAGCTGGACTGTCTGTACCTGGACCCCCACATGATCCATCTCCCCACCACCCGTGCCAGGTGTCTACGAAACTTGGTTCCGACAAAAGTGTAGAAGAAGGGGTTGATGCAGCAGTGGAAGTAGGCGATGTTACGGCAAACTAGGAAAGCGTAGTCAATGCTCTCATCGCAGTCGTCCTCTGAAGAACCCTTGGAGATCTGCCTGGCCCGGATAAAGATGATGATGTTGTACGGGGTCCAGCAGATGAAGAACGCCAGAATGATGAGGAAGATCAGCTTGATGGCCTTGTCCTTGTTGTGCATCTTGGCATAGTGCAGCTTGATGACGATCAGGGTGTAACAGTACAAGATGATGAGAAGCGGCAGTATGAAGAACATGACCACCTGCTGGTAGTAGCCCACCAGCTTCCAGCTATCGATCTTATCAGCAAGGTACCCCGTCTCCTCGCACAACATCCCAAAAATAACATTATTTCTTGTCCCAAACAAAACAAATTTGGGGAGAGCCGAGAAGAAGCTGATGATCCAAACAGTGCCACTCACCACATAGACATAGAGCATCTTCCGGGTCCGGTTGGCATAGATGGCATGGACAACCGCAATGTACCGGTCCACCGTCATCATGGTCAGGAATAAGATAGTGCTGTAGAACCCAAAGTAGAACATAGAGGCCAAGATCTTGCAAGGCATTTCTCCAAATATCCACTCATGACCATGGTAGTAACCCCAGAAAGGCAGCGGAAGGGTGAACAACAAGTCTGACACCACCAGGTTGAGGATGAAGAAGTTGGTCACCGTCTTGATGTTCTCAAACTTTAGAAGAAGGAATAAGATGAGGCTGTTGCCCAGAAGACTAAGAGTGAAGACAACGTAGAAGAAGAAAGGCACCACCACTGCTGCAAAATTGCTGCTGTTTGTTCTTTGGCAAATGGTTAAAATATCTTCATCATAGACCTCAGTAGGGAAAGTGGTCATCACCGCAGAAGAGTTGTCCATCTGCTCCTGGTCCGACATTGTAGTCATGCTCAAGCACCAGAGACAGGACCTGTATCACGAAGATCTCTCCCGGAGATGTATTTAGTGTCTTCTGCTTCGACACTTCAGCTTGTTTCAGGAAATACAGTCACCCAGTCCATAAGAGATGGTGTTGATGATGGGGATGTCGCAATGTTCAGTGGAAGGTGCAGGACGCCGATTATTCTGGAGCTGCAGGAAACACGTTGAACAGAATCACAAAAATTGTTCCAGCTAAACAGATATTTGCTAATCTTGACACCCATGCGGTGAGATGTTACCGATCAGCTGGTTAACGGATGAAGAAGCGAGAATCCACAGTGCAGGACTACAGGGGAGGAGATCTGTCTCAGTGGGCTCCAAACGTAGGCCATCCTGTGCCCGTATAATGTTTTTGGGCAGTGGTGGCGAACCTATGGCACGTGTGCCAGAGGTGGCACTCAGAGCCATTTCTGTGGGCACTCAGGCCATTGCTCCAGCACAGAGTTCACCAAATCTTCCTGCAGTACCAGGCAACTTAAGCGACACTTCATCAGCTGTTTGGAAAAGTGAGAAGGTGTTGACAAAACTGCATTATCTTTGGAGCACATCCACTGGAGCCACCATTCTTCCCCTACAGAGAGACCCTAGAAAGAAGCTACAACGAGAGTCTGAATTTGCCTTTCTTCTTTCAACTGTACTGGTGCCCTCAGGAGGCCTCATACGATTGAAAGATGTGGAAGAACAGGTAGCAATAAGTTACTGCCTAAAATGCCATGTTGGCACTTCACAGTAAAGAAGTGGATTTTGGTTGTAGTTTGGGCACTCGGTCTCCAAAAGGTTCCCCATCACTGTTTTAGGGTATATGGACCTTGTAGAAGTATCGCCCCTATTATCTTTTAGAACAGAGTTCTGTTTGGGAGCACTTAGCACACCCCTAGTGGTGATAGCAGAATACAGGAGGTCTCAGCGCTTGAGCCGAAGGGTCTCGAACTTTACATAATGAGATATGCAAGAAGAAGCCATGTCAGCTAACTTACCAACAAAAGTCCTAAATTCAGAATCCATAGCAAGTCCTTTGAACATACGTCCAAACCAAATGTGACCCTCTAGGGTGGAGGGAAGGCAAACTCCTACCATATCATGTCCCGGCCAAGGAGAACATGTGATCTTTTGCAGATGACTTTGAGAACGAGGCTTCATCTTTAAAGATTTGCTTTTTGAAAATAAAATAATTCGGGGCCAGGGGAGAAGAAACAAATCCCTTGCTGGTCACATCTCTACATATACTTTGGGTCTTGGGCTGCTGGAACTTCCTTTTCTTTCCCCAGCTCACCTCTGTGAAGAGAATTCCCGAGGATGGGGTGAGAGAGAAACAGTGGCTCTGTGTGACTCGGCTCTCCTGCATCATTAACGACTCCCCCAGGAAGATGGGAGTGAGAGAAGCTGGATATATACAGAGGAATCAGCCGCGCTCCTCACTCCTCCCCCAGGATTTCTCTTCAGGTAAGCAGGGTCAGCATCACTGACTGTATACTGCAGCTCTATCACCTACAGGAACAGGGGACAGAGTCCCATGGATAGAGGCATCAGTGGAACATGTATAAACACATTGTAAAAGTATTCCATCTGGTTTGTGGGGGTTGTCATGGCCTCTCTTTAATTATATATCCTTGTAGTTGCCCCGGCTCTCACATGATGCACTTTGTTAATTAGTATCCAAAAAGAAAACATTTGTTTCATTACCAGGCCCAAAACAGTAACAATGCAAATCCATGACCAGAATCTGCAGAACTAAGAATATGCTAAATAGTTTATACATGAGACAGTCAAGATGATTGTCTGTAAAACAGAAGGTCTCATGTTTAGAACTTGTCTGATGAGATATGGAGGCTGAAAGTAGATTTCTAAACATTCTTACCCTTTTGTTTGTCAGTTTATGTTTTTGATATAGTTATTGCTGCTATACATTTATGTGCGGTATAGTAATTGCTGATATTCAATTACGTGTGTGTGGTATAGTCACTGCTGCTGCTGCTTTGTATAGTATATTCATAGCTGGTATATATTTATGTGTATTATATATTCATAGATGGTATATATTTGTGTGTATTATATATTCATAGCTGGTATATATTTATGTGATATTCATAGCTGGCATATATTTGTGTGTATTATATATTCATAGCTGTCATATATTTGTGTGTATTATATATTCATAGCTGGTATATATTTATGTGGGGGCACGTTGTGCTATTTAGGCTGGTGCCTGCATCATCTATTACAGTAATTTAGTATCTCTGTCATCTAAATTGCCCTTAAGACTTAAAAAAAATATTTTAATGCTGATCTTTGTGGGGCCACCTAAGTTGGGATTACTGACAATTGGTGATAGAATTGATCTGCAACAAATGAAGTTCATAATGTCATTAAGTGCTGCCATGATCACTTGTTCGTAACCTTTTTGGGGCTCAACAAAACTGGAGGGGGATGAGTTATAAGGAACTGTTGTTCAGGAGGGGGGGGGGGGATACATTTCAGACTGTTTTAAGTATTGATAGTATTGGTTCAAATACTAACTTCCACTTTTCACAAGAAATGGTGGTCCTAATGCTTGACACCTTGTCTCAATCAAATGTCTTGCCCTAATTTCTTTGGCACCATTCTAGACAAGACTGAGAATGCTGAAGATACTGAGCCATTTAATCGATGCTCCCATAGTGTTGGATGGATAAGGGTTGGCGCTTGAGCTGCTGCTTAATTCAATTGGCAGAAACTGGACTCCATTGTGGGGTACCAGCAGACTAAACCTATAGCGTTGCCTTAATGCAATTAAAAGGACTATAGAAAGTCTGGGAAGGGGGCATGCTTCGTGTGCCACTTTGTTTATGTACAAGCCATGAATTGGAATTCCCTGCTGTGTATTCCCCCTCATTCCAAGGGAGTGGGACACTGCAGGGATGCCCCAGCCTGCTGCATATGCCATAGCTTGGCCTCTGTGGAGTCTCCTAAAAGTGAGCATAAAACTGAAACTTTATATTTGGTATAACAATCAGTAGGGAGTGCACTGGTCTTTGTGTTGAATGACTTCAGAACATCTGCAGCCACAGGACATCACTAATTTCTCACACGGCTGTTTGGATTTTGGTCCACTACTCTTCCAGTCTATTTCATAGTTCAGTGAGTGTTGTGGTTTTTTTTTTACCAGAACTTTTGTCACCATTTTCAAGAGATTTTCCAATGGGTTTAGGATGTGATGGCAGTTTCCGTGGTTTCTGTTTCATAGACCTTCTTTACCTGTTTTTCTGTGTGACACAGGACACTGTCCTGCACCACAATTGTTGTCCTAGTATTGCACCGCATGGTGTTGAAGGTTCTGATACACTTGCATTCACTCTGCCATGTAGCTGTAGGAGAGGACCAATTCCTGCTGCAGAAAACATTCCCCAAACCATGACACTCGCCCACGCACTTCCTCCAAATTTCACTTTTTTACACTCTTTGGGGTCAGTCTTTCCCCAGTTTGACGATAATAGGGGCCATTTATCTTAAATTCTTTTACCGTACATGGAAATACCGTACATGGAAAAATAAAAAAAATTAGATTTTTGAAGGTGGAAAGTGAAAAATGAAAACACAAACGAAAAAAGGCTGAGGCTAGAAGGGGTTAATGTGAAGTACAACATGTCATGAAAAAGTCTGAAAATTAACTCGTAAGATAAAGCGTTCTAAAGTTATAACTGCATATTGTGACACAGGCAGATTTGAAATATTGGGCTAAGTCATCAAGGGGTTAAATGTTGATATACTGTTTTATGAGACAGTTACCCTGTTCAGTGCTGACCTGACCTACCCATGGAGGTTTTCCGCATTATCCTGTCCTCTCTTACATTTGTCTTTCCATAACAACCATCTTTCTTGGGGGACTTTGTGATATTGTAAATATTAAATATTCTAGAAATTATAGACTTGGAACAAACTACTTCTCTTGTTATGGCTGATAGGGTCACCCCTTAGGCCTTCATCTAGACAACCTACTGCCACTTTGAAATAGCACAGTTTTGCATAGTCAGTGAAAACTGGAAAGGTAGGCTGCCAGTTAAAGTACATCTTTCACCAGAATGAAAGAGTGTATGCAAATGAGCCTGAGGGGCTCCAGTAACACCTATTGAGCCTGGAGCCTTCATCAATTCTTTATCCTAGTGTTAGATGCCCTTTAATATTTTAAGGAAATGAATACCAGTTGCCAAGATTAACACCAATAACTCCAGTCTTTGTGTTTTTCATGGCATCTCCAACATTCCCGTGGGCAGTCTTGATATATATGTGAGAATCTGTTGGTAGTAAGATACCAACAGTATCTGATTTTGATTGCATTCTCCAGGTTCTTTATACATTTGGAGATTTGTGATGGGATATTGAATGCCATTTGCCATTGCTTAGTTTCAATATTCATGTCCAATTTGTTGGATCATTTCTCCAGGTTAGTGAAGATTAAGTTTACCTCTAACAATATTTTCCAAACTGAAGATACTCGAGTATAAGCAGAAGTACCTAATTTTAACACAAAAAACTGGGAAAACCTATTGACTTGAGTATAAGCCTAGGGTGGGAAATTAATTGGTCAAAGCTTTCCTCCAGTATATAGCCTGCCAGCCCCCTGCCCTCAGTATATAGCTAGGAGCACATGCCCCGCCTAGCATATAGCCAGCAGCCCCCTGGCCCCAGTACATAGCTAGGAGCACATGCCCCCTAGTATACAGCCTGCCAGCCCCCTGCCCCCAATGTATAGCTAGAAGCACATGCCCCCTAGTATATAGCCTGCCAGCCCCCAGTATATAGACTGTCAGCCCCCTGGCCCCAATGTATAGCTAAAAGTACATACCCCCTAGCATATAGCTAGGAGCACATGTCCCCTAGTATATAGCCTGCCAGCCCCCAGTATATAGCTAGGAGCACATGTCCCCTAGTATATAGCCTGCCAGCCACCTGTATATAGCTAGGAGCACATGTCCCCTAGTATATAGCCTGCCAGCCCCCAGTATATAGCTAAAAGCACATGCCCCCTAGTATATAGCCTGCCAGCCCCCAGGCCCTAGTATATAGCTAGGAGAACATGTCCCCTACTATATAGCCTGCCAGCCCCCAGTATATAGCTAGGAGCACATTTCCCCTAGTATATAGCCTGCCAGCATCCTGCCCCAGGTATGCTCAGCCTATAGGAAACAAAACACTGTACTCGCCGGCTAGAGCATCTTCCGGGTCCGGTTGGCATAGATGGCATGGACAACCGCCATGTACCGGTCCACCGTCATCATAGTCAGGAATAAGATAGTGCTGTAGAACCCAAAGTAGAACATAGAGGCCAAGATCTTGCAAGATGAGTTCCCGAATATCCACTCATGGCCATGGTAGTAACCCCAGAAAGGCAGGGGAAGGGTGAACAACAAGTCTGACACCACCAGGTTGAGGATGAAGAAGTTGGTCACCGTCTTGATGTTCTCAAACTTTAGAAGAAGGAATAAGATGAGGCTGTTGCCCAGAAGACTAAGAGTGAAGACAAAGTAGAAGAAGAAAGGCACCACCACTGCTGCAAAATTGCTGCTGTTTGTTCTTTGGCAAATGATAATAAGTTCTTCATCATAGACCTCAGTTGGGAAGGTGGTCATCGACAGAGAAGTGTTTTCCATCTGCTCCGACATTGCGTCTACTCCCAACCTTCAAAAACAAGACCAGTAACACGATGATCCTTTCTCGAGGAGTAGTAATCATCTTCTGCCTCCGCACAAGGCTTAGTCAAGGAAATAGTCACCCAGTCCACGAGAAATGGTGTTGGCGATTTCACAATGTTCAATGTAAGGTAAAGATCACTGATTCCTCTGGATTTGCAGGAAACACATTGAACAGTGGCCATCGTTTGTGCAACGTACAAAAAGCCACAGAGAAGTCACAAAAATAGCTCCAGTTAAGCAGAGATTTTGCAATCATGGCAGAAAGTAAGAGTCAGTCTACTGTCAGACATGGAGTAGACAAGTACCTACTGTGGTACAAAGCAGTTACTAGTAGGACCTGAATGAAGATCCCACGGATTCCAGTAGTCTAGAGAACGGTCTTCCTATTTTGATGGATGTGAGGAGAAGCCATCCCGACATCAGAGCAGTCTGTGACCAATCATGGTTTTGATGTTTATAGATACCTAGTCTCTTATTTTATTTGTGCCACCCAGAAATCTATGCACACTACTGTGTCTCCTGCTTTAGCCATTGTCCCAACGCTTTCCTCCATGCTGGGTTTCCTCGTATCATCTTGCTCTTGGCCGATGGGTCCTTGGTCCTAAGGTGCATGTGTGCTTCAGTTCCGGACATTTGAAGGACCATAAATTGTGTCCACTCTGAATAAGTACAGACCACAGGTGATAAAAGGCACCTTCCTTTTCCAAGCCAATTACTCTTTTAGCCTCAATGGAGAAGGACCTTCTCGCCTGGAAGCACCTGCCGCTCTCATGGTTTGGAAGGATTAATGTGATCAAAATGGACATATTGCCAAAGATACTTTATTTCTTCTAAACAATCCCTATACGCCTGGCGTCCTCTTTCCTTGTCAGACTTAAACGCATGATCTTGGGCTTTGTTTGGGCCTCAACTAGACCCTGTATGTTGTACAACCTCCTTACCAGACCTAAGGAACTAGAAGGAAGGGGGGGGGGGTCTATCTGATTTTGGCTTGTATTACAAGGACTCATTCTTAGCGTGCCTGGTAGATGCAGTTCTGAGTTCGTCCTCTAGACTCTGGGTGATGCTGGTGGCATCACTAAACCCTGCACCTTTATTGGCATTTCTCTGGCTGCCCGCAACAACTCGCGACGCAACACCCCTTCATTCGCCCTTATACAAAACACTTCTCTCGGGCTGGGACAGAATTAGAAGATGGTACATCCTAACTTCTATACCTGGCCCGCTGTGACCAATAACGTTGGATCCTAAATGTCCTCTGAGGGATCTGAGCCCCGAGCTTTTTGGAATGCCTCAGTGATACAGGTACGCCATGCATTAGAGGGACGTGATCTACACCCCCTGGAAGGTTGGTTCCCCCAAGTAGCAGTTGGTTTACGGCCAACGCACTGAGAAGTTTCATACAATCATTAGGCCCCACACAGGAACTCACATACATAGAAGAGATATTCATAGGCTCCTGTGCTCCTAGGGACATCACCTCTGCTATCTATGGGTGGCTGCTAAGAAGGTGTTGGTCCCGTAACAACAGGCATGGGAAAGTGCATTGAATAGAACATTCTCCGCGGAACAGTGGGAATAATCCTGCTGTCCTGACCCATAACCTCTCCGTCTCAACACAAACTCGAGAGACGAATTTCAAAATAATGTCCAGTTGGTACCGAACCCCCAGCGAAACTACACAAGATGTTTGGATCGATATCGGACATCTGCTGGAGATGCAATCAGGAATATGGTTCCATGTTACATATCTGGAGGTCCTGCCCTGGGGTTAGAGACCTGTAGGGAGCGGTCTTTACACTTTATAATAGATTATGGTCAGACGGTAAGGTACCAGCCCCAGAGATTGGTCTGGTGTCTATGCTTTGTGGCTCGATTTCAGCTGAGGCACTGCCTCTCTGCTATCCGCCAGACTCTCTGTATGCCCCACTAGAGGTCAGTGGGTAGAAGATCTGAACCATATAATGAAGATGGAAGAGATATAGAGAGCTACAGAGGATTTGGCAGACTCTCAGATTTCCAGAATCACCAAGATTTGGGCCCCCCTGGATTGGCTCCCGTAACTCTACAGAGTTTTCCTCCTGGGTGATGGGTTGATGATCCCTCCCGTTCCCTGCCGACCTGGGCAGGACTTACCCCCTCTTTCCCTATATGTTCTGCCCTATGTGTTCCGACCCCTTCCCTCCAGCCCCGACCTTTCCTATTCGTGTTACCTTATGTCTCCCCTTTCTCCTCATGTCTAATGTGGTTAATTATATGTGACTCAAATGGCATAGACTCAGATATTTCTGTTTTAATTACTCATAGTGGGATGTAGCCTCACACCTGTGTTTGATCCTATGACTTACAAAATGTAGAGGTACCCCCCCCCCCCCCCCCACCCCACAGTTTGGTTAACGACCGGCCGGTTTATTTCTACTTTTATTATTTGGGTGGTATATGTGTAATTGGAATTACCTCTACTTTTGAGAATTGTTGTAATTACTCACAACTATGTTTATTGAACAAAAAAGACACCTTCCCCCCCATTGGACTGTCTCTAACTAAGCCTCGCCTGCCCCCTTGAGCTTGGTCCAAGCTTCCTCAGACACACACGGTCCAGCTGTTTTCCTACACTGGGACTACTTCAAGAGGTAGCAGTCATGTGTCCTCGCCAAAGTGAAGTCCAGATTGCTGTACAGTAGTTCTAGAACCACAGCAGCCATTCTCTTGTTATGAGTCTTCCTTTAACCCCTTGAAGACTTAAAGGAAATCTAACACCAGGATGAAAGATTGTAAACCAAGTACACTGACGTACTGGTGTGCGCCCCCTCTGTCAGGATCTGCTCTTCTTTTTGCTTCTTATTCACTAAATTTTACCAAAAAAGTATTTTAAAATGATGCAAATAAGCCTGAGGAGCCCAAGGCTTCATAGGTTTTGATGAAGCCTGGAGCCCCATGGGCTCATTTGCATAATTTGTATGTGTATGAGGGGGTAGTATATAGTGTAGGGTAGTATGGGGGTAGTATATAATGTAGGGTAGTATGGGGGTAGTATATAATGTAGGGTAGTATGGGGGTAGTATATAGTGTGGGGTAGTCTGGGGTAGTATATAATGTAGGGTAGTATATAGTGTAGGGCAGTATGGGGGTAGTAAGTATATAAGGTGAGGGTAGTATGGGGGTAGTATATAGTGTAGGGCAGTATGGGGGTTATAATAGTGTTGTGATGTCTGGGGTATAATAATGTAGGGTAGTATGGGGGGTAGTATATAGTGTAGGGCTAGTATTTGGGGTATATTAATGTAGGTTAGTATGGGGGTATATAATAATGTTATGATATGGGGGTAGTCTAAGTGTGGGGTAGTCTGGTCGCGGATCCTATATCATAGTAAGGGTCTTCTGTGGTGTTCGTCTCATGTGACTGGCTTACTGGGGGTAGTTATCTACTGTAGGGTAAAATACACTACGCCCGTACGTGCCTGGGTCTCAGACCCACGCCTGGAATATAGTGTAGGGCAGTATGGGGTAGTATATAGTGTGGGATATCCTGGGTCGTCTCCACTATGTCGGTTAGCTGGGGTACGTCTCAATTCTTAGTCCTCAAGTGCAGTCTGGGGTAGTATATAATGTAGGGTAGTATGGGGGTAGTATATTGTGTAGGGCAGTATGAGGGGTCGTAATATAATGTAGGTAGTATGAGGGTGGTATCTCTCTGTGGGCAGTAATGGGGGTCTATCTAGTGTACTGGCCGTCTGGGGGGTCAGTCTAATACTGTCGGGTCGTCTGGTGGTCTCCTCTACCTGTCGGGTAGTCCCTCGTGTCGGGCCTCTTGGTGTCGTCTCTCATGTAGGGTCTCATGTGGGGTCGTTATAGTTTAGGTCAGTATGGGGGTAAGTATCTAGTGGTTGATGGTCCTGGGTAGTCTCTCATGCTCGGGTCGTCTGGGGGTCGTTCTCCTGTAGTGTCGTCGGGGGGAAGTATATATTGTAGGGCAGTATGGGGGTAGTATATATCGTAGGGCAGTATGGGGGTAGTATAACACACACATTCGGGTAGTATGAGGGGGTAAGTATATCAGTGTAGGGCAGTATGGGGTAAGTATACTAATGGAGGTAGTATATCTGTGGGCAGTCTGGGGGTATATAGCATGTAGGGTAGTACTGGGGTAGTATCTAGTGTAGGGCAGTCTGGTGGTCGTCTTCGTGTGGGATCGTCGGGGTCTTATTATGTAGGGTCGTCTGGGGGTAGTATATACTGTACGGGTCGTACTGAGGGGGTAGGATATATTGTAGGGCAGTATGGGGTTGTCTATCATGTCGGCATCATGGGGGTATTCTATCGTGTGGGAAGTCTTGGTAGTATAACTCTCTGGGTAGTATGGGGTATAATATATGTAGGGCAGTAATGATGGGGGTATCTATCATGGTAGGGTAGTATGATGGGGGTATTATATAGTTTAAGGCAGTAATGGGGTAGTATATATTGTTGGATATCTGGGTCTCTATACTGTAGGAATTCTGAGGGGTGTCTACCTCATGTAGGGTAGTATAGCGGTCGTATATAGGGTAGGAGGCAGTATGGGTAGTATATAGTGTAGGGCATATGGGGTAATTAAATACATGTAGGGTATCATTTGGGTGGTATTATATAATGTCGGGTAGTCTGCGGGGGTCGTCTATTGTGTCGGCAGTACATGGGGTCGTCTCCTCGTGTAGGTTATCTGTGGAGTCCTCCTTCCGTGTCCGGGGTCTTTCTGCGGTGTTCGTCTCTTTGTCGGCCCGTCTGGGGTCGTCTCTCTTGTCGGGTCGTCTGGGGTGTGTATGTGTAGGTAGTATGATGGGGTAGTATATTGTTTAGGGCAGTCATGAGGGGTCAATAGCCTAGTGTCTGGCATTATGGGGGTATTATATATGTTGGAGCAGTATGGGGTATAGCTGTGTAGGCAGTATGGGGGTGTACTAGTTGTGGGATAGTCTGGGGTAGTATATAATGTAGGGTAGTATGGGGGGTAGTATATAGTGTAGGGTAGTATGAGGGGTAGTATATTATGTATCAGTATGGGGGGTAGTATATATTGTGGGATAGTCCTGGTTCGTAATAATTGTAGGGAAGTTGAGTGGATGTAGTATATAATGTAGGGTAGTATGGGGGTAGTATATAGTGTAGGGCAGTATGGGGTAGTATATAGTGTGGGATGTACTGGGGTAGTAATATATGGGTATTGGTAGTATAGTGGTGTATGAGGGGTAGTATAAATTCAGAGGTGTATATGGCAGTATGGGGGTGTATTGTTTTACTGTATATTATGATTTATGGGTATTATGGTAGATAGTGGGGTAGTATTATGCGTATATGGTGGGTAAAAGTGTGTCATCTGGGTATAGTGTGGGTGCTGGTTTATATATACTGTAGGGTATATTGAGGGGGTGTAATGTGGAGTATGATGTTATATGTTATGGCTATGGGACGTAGTAAGTGTAGGGTAGGGGGTATAAATAGGATGTGTAGTATGGGGTAAGTATATCGTTAGGCTGTATATGAGGGGTGGTAATTTGGTAGGCAGTATGGGGTTGTATATAGTGTTTTAGTAGGGTAGTATGTAGGGTAGTATGAGTGTGTATATGGGAGGGCAGTATGGGGGTAGTATATATTGGTAGTATGGGGTAGTTATATAGTGTAGGGGAGTATGAGGGGGTAGTATATATGGTAGGCAGTATTGAGGGGTATATATAGTGTATGTGCAGTATTGGGGTATTATAATAGTCGTTATGGAGCGTTTGTATATATATTGTATGTCAGTAGATGGGGTAGTATATAATTAGTGTGATATTGGGGTAGTATATTGGCTATTTGGAGGTATGTGGGTAGTATATAGTGTAGGGTAGTAATAGTGTAGTAAAGTGTAGGTGTATGGAGGTTAGTGATATATTGTTGGATAGTTGGTAGTAATATAGATGTAAAGTAGTAGGAGTAGTATATAATGTAGTAGTATGGGTATTATATATGTAGGGCGGGTAGTATATAGTGTAGTGGCAGTATGTGGGTGTATATATGAGTGTATGGGTCTAGTATGTAGTGTATGGTAGTTATGAGAGTATGTTGTGTATAGTGGATGCAGTATGGGGGAGTTAATTAGGGTAGGTGTTGTATGTAGGCAGTATGGGGGTAGTATATACATTTAGGTAGCTATGGGGGTAGTATATGGTGGGTAGTCTAAGGGTAGTATAGTTGGGTCAGTATGGGGGTAAGTATATAGTGTAGGGTTTCATTGTATTGCCGTAGGTATATAATCTGTAGGGTAGTATGGGGGGGTAGTTCTAGTGTAGGCAGTATGGGGATGTGTATATTACTAGTGGTAGGCAGTATGGGGGAGTATATAGTGTAGGGCATTATGGGGTATTAAGTCGTGATGGGGGTTATTGGGCATTAGTAGGATAATAGAGTATGGGAGTATTATGGTAAGGGGTATGTGATATATGTGTTAGTTGGGACTTATAGTGTGGGTATAAGTGGATATATTTAATATGGTAATCGTGTAGTATATTTATATAGTGTATGTATGAGGTTTGGAGCATTAAGTGTAGTATTGTGTAGGTAGATGTATATATCATGTAGGTTAGTATGGGGGATGTATATAGTGGTGGCAGATTAGGGTAGTTATAATATGTTGGGCATGTCTGGTGTAGTATAAATGTTAGTGGAGATATCGGGTAGTATATTGTATGGTAGTTGGGGTTAGTTAATAGTGTAGGGCAGTTATAGGTGGGGGTATTAGTATCATGTGGAAGAGTATATGGGGGTAGTAATTATTGTAGGGCAGTTATGGGGGTAGTATATATTGAGTGGGGGTATACTATAGTTTAGGGCGTGTATTGTGAGTATACAAGTAGGGTATATGGGGTGTGTATTATAAGTGTAGGTGCATATGAGGGTAGTATATTAATATGGGAGTATGGTATGTAGTATTATGGTGTGATATAATGTCCTTGGGGTAAGTATGCATATGGTAGGAAGTATGAGGGATGTCTGGAGTATATAATGTAGGGTAGTATGGGGTAGTAATATTGTGTAGGCAGAGGGGTGGTATGGAGGGATTATGGTGTATATATGTTGTGGAGCAGTATGAGTATATGTTGGGATATGGTATTATATAGGTGTGGGCATATTGTGGTGTTATATAATGTAGGGTTAGTTGGGGGAGTATCTTGGCAGTAGAAGGGTATAAGTGTAGGCAGTATTGAGGTATTACATAGGTAAAGTGCAGTATGGGGGGTAGTATAGATGGTGGCGATAATTGGGGTAGTATATAATTAGGGTACAGTATGTTATGTTGGTAGTATGGGTTCTAGTGTAGGGCAGTAGTTGGGGGGTAGTATATACGTTGTAGTTTGTCTAGGTGGCATTGTATTTAGAGGTAGAGTGTATAATGTTTAAGTGCAGTTGTGTCATATGGCTAGTGAGTAGATAGTGTAGGATATGGGATATAAGTGTAGGGGCAGTAGGTATTGAGGTTGGGCATAGGGTATCTAGTGTAGTTAGGGCAATTGTGGGGTGTAGTATATAGTGTTTGCAGTGTGGGTTAGTATATCAGTGTAGGACATATGTGGGTTGATTATAGTGTAGAAGTGGTAAGTAATAGTGAGGCGGTGGGTAGTATATAGTTAGTGAGGGGGGGGGGGTTCAGTATCAAGGCCAGTTGGTATGGTAGAGTAGTGGGTAGTCGAGTAGGCATTATGGGGGTAATAGTTTATGAATAGGGTGATATAGGGGTTCAGTATGTTTGTTTGGAATATATAGTGTAGGGCAGTATGGTGGGTAGAATATGTAGGGGCAGTATGTGGTGGTATATTGAGTGTTGCAGTATGGGGTATAGCTTATAGTGTTAGGGCATATGGGGTGTATTATATATTATTAGGGCGTTGGGTGTGTAGTATATATAGTGTAGGCAGTATTGTGTGGTCGGTAGTATATAGTGTAGGGCAGTAAATGTTTGGTATATATAGTGGTAGGCTTGGGGGGGTAATTAATATAGTGGGTAGTGCATATGGTGTGTAGTATATAGTGAGCATGATGGAGGGGTAGTAAATGTGTAGGGCAGTTATGGGGTAGTATAATAGTTAAGGGTATTGGGGGGTTAGTATTATATGGGAGATCGGGGGTAGTATCTAGTGTAGGGCAATATTGGTGTGAGTATATTTGTAGGTGTCATATGGGGTTGTTAAGTATAGTGTAGGGTCAGTATGGGGGTAGATATTGTGTAGGTGGCAGTATGGGTGTATTATATGTGTTAGGCAGTAATGTGGTGTTCTATGTGTAGTGGCAGTATGGGTGGTAGTATATATTGTAGTGCAGTGATGGGGGGTAGATATGGGTGTAGGGTACTTGGGGGTATATACTAGTGTAGGGCAGTAGGGGGGTATATATAAGTGTAAGGATGCATAGGGGGATTATATAGTGTAGTCGTAATGGGGGTATTATATAGTGTGGACAGCTTCATGGGGGTAATATATAGTGAGGGCAGGTATGGGGTAGTATATAGTGTAAGGCATATGCTAGTATTGGTGGGTAGGGGTATATAAGTGTAGGTGCAGGTATGGGGGTGTATACGTTGTAGGGCATATCATGGGGGGTATATATCAGTGTATTGAGGCAATTGGTTGGTAGATACGTGTTAGGTGCCAGTAGGGGGGGTAGTATAAGGTGTGACGGCTAGTAGGGGGGGTATATATGTGTAGGTATGTATGGGGGGGGATTAAGTGTAGGGAGTATGGGGGAAAAGTGGTCAGTATGGGGGGTATATAGTGTAGGGCATTATGGGGTATTATATAGTTGGATCAGTATGGTGTAGTATTCAGTGTAGGTTCAGTATGGGGGTAGTATTATTATGGGGCAGTTGGGGGTAGTAATAGTTTGGAGAGTGAATGGGGTAGGGTATATATTGTTTAGGGCAATATGGGGGGGTATATGGTGTAGGGCAGTAGGGGGGGTAGTATATAGTGTAGGGCAGTATGGGGGGTAGTATATAGTGTAGGGCAGTATGGGGGTTGATATAGTGTGGGACAGTATGGGGTTTAGTATATGGTGTAGGGCAGTATGGGGGTAGTATATAGTGTGGAAGAGTATTGGGGGTATTATAGTGTACAGGGCAATATGGGGGTAGTGATATAGTAGAGGGCAGTATGGGGTGTGTATTCAGTGTAGGGCAGTATGGGGGTAGTATATAGTGTAGGGCAGTATGGGGGTAGGTATATCGTTTGGGCAGTAATGGGGTTGTATTATTGGTGTAGGAGATGGGGGTAGTATTATTGTCAGGGCATGTAGGGGTAGTAGTATAGGTAGGTATTGGGGGTAGTAGGTGGCTAGTAGTATATAGTGTAGGGCAGTATGTTTGGTAGTATATAGTGTAGGCAGTAATGGGTGGTAGTAATATGTGTAAGGTGAGAGTATGGGGGGTAGTATATTGTGTAGGGCAGTATGGTGTTATATGATGTGTAGGGCAGTATGGTGGTATAATGTGTAGGCAGTATGGGGGTAGTATATTATCGTTTAGGGACAGTAATGGGGTGTATTCATAGTGTTATTGCAGTATTGTGGGTTATATATGGTGTATAGGGTAGTATGGGGGTATTATCTATGTTAGGCAGTATGGGGGGTAGTATAAATTGTGTCGACAGTATGAGGGGTTAGTATATAGTGTCTGTGGCAGTATGGGTTTTGGGGGTAGTATATAGTGTAGGGCAGTATGAGGGGTAGTATATAGTGGTAGGCAGTATAAGTGGTAGTATATAGGTAGGGCAGTACATGTGTAGTATATGGTGTAGGGTAGTATGGGTGGTAGTATATAGTGTTGGTGGTAGTCTATAGTGTAGGGCATATTGGGGGTAGTCTATAGTGTAGGGCAGTATGAGGGGTTAGTATATAGTGTAGGGCAGTATGGTGGTATATAGTGTAGGCAGTATGTGGTAGTATATGGTGTAGGGTAGTATGGGGGTAGTATATAGTGTTGGTAGTTCATATAGTTTGGTTAGTAGATAGTGTAGGCAGGTATGGGGTTAGTACTCTCGTGGTCCTGGCAGTATGGTGGTTATTATACGGTGCGGACCGTATGGGGTCGTATATGTGGTAGGGCAGTCTGGGGGTAGGATCTCGTGTAGGGCCTAATTTGGGGGTATATATAGTGTTAAGGGCCTATGGGGTTATCTCTCGTGTAGGGCAGTATGGTCGTATACTGGTGTCGGGTCGTCCTGGGGGTCGTCTATATTTTGGCGTCGTCTCTATCGTGGGGTAGTATATAGTGTAGGGCAGTATGGGGGGTATTATATAGTGTAGGGCAGTATGGGGTGGTATTAAATTCGGTGTAGGGCAGTATTGGGTAGTAATATCTGGGTAGGGCCGGTAACGGGGTCTTATATAAGTGTAGTGCAGTATGGGGGTAGTAATCGTCGTGTAGGGTCATTATGGGGGGGTAGTATATAATTAAAGGTGGGCATTATGGGGGATAGTATAGTGTTAGTGGCAGTATGAGGGGTATGTAATATCGTGTCGGGCATTATGGGGTATTATATCGTGTTTGGGGTCGTCATCGTTGGGGGTAGTGCTCCTCGTGTTGGGTAGTCTGGGGTAGTCTATGGTGTAGGGTCTTATGGGGGGTAGTTATAGTGTAAGTGTCAAAGTATGAGGTGTGGGGGTATTATATTCGTGTAGAGGGCAGTATGGGGTAGTATATAGTGTAGGGCAGTATGGGGGGTAGTATATAGTGTAGGGCAGTATGGGGGGTAGTATATAGTGTAGGGCAGAATGGGGGGTCATTATAATATTGAGGGCAGTAATGTTTTGGTAGTATATAGTGAGGCAGTTATGGGGGGTGATATAAGTGTAGGGGCAAGTATTGGGTGATTATATATTTAGGGCATTATTGGGGTAAGTATGATTGTGTAGGCAGTATGGGGGTAGTATATAGTGTAGAGGGCAGTATGGGGGGTAGTATATGGTGTAGGGTAGTATGGGGGGTAGTATATAATGTAGGGCAGTATGGGGTAGTATATTGTGTACGCAGTATGAGGGGGTAGTATATTGTGTAGGGCAGTATGGGGGTAGTATATAGTGTATGGGGGCCTTTATGAGGGGGTAGTATATAGCTTGTAGTGCCTATTGTGGTAGATATATTGTAGCAGTATGGTAGTAATATGGGGTAGGGTTAGTATGGGGGGTATAAGTGTGTTTGGTAATATAATAGTGTGGGGTAGCAGTGGTAGGGCAGTATGGGGGTAGTATATAGTTGTAAGGGCAGTCTAGGGGGTAGTATATCAGTGTAGGCAGTATGGGTGTATTATATAGTGGTAGGGCAAGTAATGTGTTAGTATATGTGTAGGGTAGTATGGGGGGTAGTATATAGTGTGGGTAGTAATCAGTGTGGGGTAGTATATAGTGTAGGGCAGTATGGGGGTAGTATATAGTGTAGGGCAGTATGGGTGGTAGTATATAGTGTAGGGCAGTAGGGGGTGTAGTATATAGTGTAGGGCAGTATGGGGGTAGTATATAGTGTAGGTGCAGTATGGGGTTAGATATATGTGTAGGGCAGTCTGGGTAGTATATAGTGTATTGCATATGGGTAGTATATTTGGTGTAGGGTAGTGGGGGGGTAGTATAATAGTGGTTGGGTAGTATATACGTGGTGGGTATAGTATATAGTGTGGAGCAGTATGGGGGTATTATATCGTGTAGGCAGTATGGGGGTAGTATATAGTGTAGGGCAGTATGGGTGGGTAGTATATAGTGTAGGGCAGTATGGGGGGTAGTATATTGTGTAGAGCAGTATGAGGGGGGTAGTATATAGTGTAGGGCAGTATGGGGGTAGTCTATCGTGTTGGGGTTATATCTATGGGGGTATATATAATGTTGGGTAGTATTGGGGTTGTATATGGTTTTAGGGTCGTAATAATAGTGTAGGCAGTATGGGGGGTAGTATATGTGTAGGGCGAGTCTGGGGGTCGTATCATAGTGTAGGTCAGTATGGTGGTAGTATATAGTCGTAGGGCAGTATGGGATGGGGTTAGTATATAAGTGGGTCAGGATGGGGGGTAGTATATAGGTAGGGTAGTAGGGGGTCAGTATATAGTGTAGGGTATATGAGGGGTAGTTATTGTTTAGGGCAGTTATGAGGGGGTAAGTATATAGTGTAGGGCATTATTGGGGTAATTATATAGTGTGGGAGCAGTCGGTGTATATATAGTTTAGGGCCGTCATGGGTGGTAGTCGATAGTGTTTTATAGTCTGGGGTAGTATATAATGTAGGGTAGTATGGGGGGGGTAGTATATAGTGTAGGGTAGTATGGGGTAGTATATAGTGTAGGGCAGTCATGGGTATATAATAGTGTGGGATATCTGGGTAGTATATAATTAGTGAGATGCGGGAGTAGTATATATGTCGGGTATTAATGGGGGTAGTACTATAGTGTATTGGGTCAAGTACTGGGGTAGTATATAGTTTAGGGCAGTATGGGGTTTATATAATTAGGGTATGTGGGGGGTAGTATATTAGTGTAGGGCAGGAGGGGGGTATTATTTAATGAGGGTAGTCTTGGGGGTAGTATATAGTGTAAGGGCAGAGGGGGGTGATATAATGTAGGGTAGTATGGGGGGTAGTAGATAGTGTAGGGCAGTATGAGGGGTTAGTATAATAATGTAGTTTAGATGAATGGGGTAGTATAATATGTAGGCAGTATGGGGTAGTATATAGTGTAGGGCAGTATGGGGTAGTATATAGTGTAGGGTAGTATGGGGTGTAGTATATAGTGTAGGGCAGTATGGGGGTAGTATATACTGTAGGTAATGGGTTAGTATATAGTGTAGGGCAGTATGAGGGGGTAGTATATAGTGTAGGCAGTATGGGAGGGTAGTATATAGTGTAGGGCAGTATGGGGGTAGTATATAATGTAGGGTAGTATGGGGGTTGTATATTGTGTAGGGCAGTATGAGGGGGTCGTATCTCCATGTACTGGTAAGTATGATGGACGTAGTATCTTGTTGTAGTGCCGTATGGGGGTCGTACTCTCTGTCGGGTATATAGGGGAGTCTCTCGTGTAGGGTCGTATTAGGGGGTCGTCCCTTGTGTCGAGGCCTTCCTGGTGGGGTAGTCTCATTTTTCGGGTCGTCTGGGGTCGTCTCTCGTTGTAGGGTAGTATGAGGGGGTAGTATATTGTGTAGGGCATGTATGAGGGGGTAGTATATAGTGTAGGGCAGTATGAGGGGGGTAGTATATAGTGTAGGGCAGTATTGGGCATTATATAGTGTGGAGCATAGGGGTATAATTAGTGTAGGCATCATGGGGGTAGTATATAGTGTGGGATAGTCTGGGGTATCTATAATGTAGGGTAAGTATGGGGGGTAGTATATAGTGTAGGGCAGTATGGGGGTAGTATATAATGTAGGGTAGTATGGGGGTAGTATATAGTGTAGGGCGTAATGGGGGGTGTAATATAATGTAGGGTAGTATGGGGTGTAGTATATAGTGTAGGGCAGTATGGGGGTAGTATACAATGTAGGGTAGTAGAGGGGGTAGTATATATTGTAGGGCAGTATGGGGGTATTATATGGTAATTTATGGTAGTATATTAGTGTATGGCACGTATTGTGTAGTATTATTAATGTAGGGTATTATGGGGGTATATATATTGTAGTAAGGGCAAGTATGGGGGGTAGTATCTAGTGTGGGATAGTCTGGGGTAGTATATACTGTAGGGTAGTATGGGGGTAGTATATTGTGTAGGGCAGTATAGGAGGGGTAGTATATAGTGTAGGGCATATGGGGGTATTATATAGTGTGGAGCAGTATGGGGTAGTATATAGTGTAGGGCAGTATGGGGTGTATAATATTGTGGGATAGTCTGGGGTAGTATATAATTGGGTAGTATGGGGTAGTATATAGTGTAGGGTAGTATGAGGGGTAAGTCTATATTGGTAGGGCAGTATTGGGGTAGTATATGTGTTGGGGAGAGCTGGTGTAGTATATATGTATGGAAATTATTAGGGAGGATATATATGTAGGTAGTTCTGGGGGTTAGTATAATAGTTAGGGCAGTATGGGGGTAGTATATAATGTAGGTGAAGTATGGTGGGGGGTATATTAGTGTAGGGCAAGGTATGGCGGTAGTATATAGTGTAGGTCTATTGGGGGTAGTATATTGTGTAGGCAGTATTGAAGGGGTAGTATATAGTGTATGGGCAGTAATGGGAGGGGTAGTATACTAGTGTTAGGAGTATTTTGGGGTAGTATATAATGTGTGGGCGTATGAGGGGGTAGTAATAGAGATGTTAGGGCGTATATGGAGGGGTGTATATAGTGTAAGGTTTAGGGGGTAGTATAATGGTAGTTGATGGAGATAAATGGGGTTTATGAGGTAGTATATTGTTGTAGGCAATATGGGGGGAGTATAGGTAAGTAGGGCCTTAGTATGGGAGTTATTTGTGAGGCCGAAAGTAGTACTAGTGTAGGCTAGTATGGGGGTAGTATATTATGTAGGATATATGGGGGGTATAAATGTGTTGGGCAGTATGGGGGTTTATATATGTGTAGGGTATATATGGTGAAATGGGTCAGTATGAGGTAAAATTGTGTGCGCAGTATGGTTGTATATATGTGGGAGTATGAGGTGGTGTATTAGTGTAAGGGCAGTATGGTGGGTAGTAATACTTGTATGTGCAGTATGGGTTGGTAATATATAGTGTTAGGGCAGTATGGGTGGTATACTGTTGGGAATGATGAGTATCATAGGTAAGTATGGGGGTAGTAATCAGTGTAATGGGCAGTATGGGGGTAGTAGATTATGTAGTGCGCTATGGGGTTAGGTATATATGTCAGGGCAGTATGGGGGGTAGTATATATTTTGGTAGTGGGGCAGTATGATTGTGGGTAGTATATGCTAGTAAAGTGAGGGACGTCATGGGGGGTAGTCTCTAAGTGTAGTATGATGGTAGTAATGATTGTAGTTAGTAGGAGTAGTAAGTGTAGGGCAATATTGGTGGTGTATTACAATATGTCGGGTGTATGGAGGTGTTTTGAATTAGTGTGGCTAGTCAATTGTGTGAGAGGGTAGTATCGTTATATAGTGGTTCGTATGGGGTAGTATATGATGTAGGGACTTGGGGTAGTATTGTAGTGCTAGTGATAAGTAAATAGTGTCAGGGCAGTATGGGTAGTATATTATAGAGTAGGGCAGTTAAGTAGGGTCAGTATCTCTGTATGGCCCAGTACGGGTGTAGTATCTAGTTTCGGTCTAGTAATGAGTGGGTAGTATATATGAGGCAGCGTAAATGGGGGGGTAAAGTATATTTGTGTAGAGCTAGGGGGTAGTATATATGAGGCTATGGGTGGTATACTCATAGTGTTAGGGAGTATGTGTTAGTTATCGTGTAGGGCTATGCTGATGGGGTGCTCATAAGGGGCATAGTGGGTATAAATGTAGGGCGAGTGTATATATGTGTAGGACAGTATGGGGGGTAGTCACTAACTGTGTAGGTGCGTGGGTGTACGATCTGTGTAGGGCAATATGGTGTGGTTGTATATACCTGTTGGGCATAATTATGGGGAGTAGTATCTATGTAGGGCTAGGTGTGGGGGTAGTATAAATGTGTAAGGGGCAGTATGGGGTAGGTAAATATGTAGGTGTAGATAGGGTCAGTATTATGTGTGAGGGCGTATAGGATATAAGTGTAGGGTCAGTATTGGGGGTAGTCAATCACTAGGTAGGGCAGTATGGGGTGAGTAATATAGTGTAGGGAGTATGGGGGTGCAGTCTATTGTGTGGGCATATGAGGGAGTAGAAGTCTATAGTTGCTCATGGGGGGTAGTATATAGTGTATGGCAGTATGGGGGGTAGTATATAGTGTGAGGCATATGTGGGTATATATAGTTGAGGCATATGGGGGGGTAGTTATAGTTGTAGGGCAGGAATAGCGGGGTAAGTATATGTTAGTAGTAGGGCGAGTATTAGTGGGAGAATGGGTATATATATGTTGCTCAGGGGTGCTAGTATTGGTGTAGGGTAAAGTTATGTGTGGGAATAGTATTGATTTAGTGCATATGGTGGGTAGTAATAGTCTGGTGCAGTGTGGGTATCTGTTTGAATATTTATGGGTGGTATATCGGTAGCATTATGGGGGGTCTGATGTATAGGTGTAGTGAAGTATGGGGGTGTATTATAGTGTGGGGGTTATGGGGGGTATATATACGTGTATCAGGCAAGGTATGGGTTAGTAATGGGGTCGTATATAGTAGTTAGGCAGTATGGGGGTAGTATATATATGTATGGGGCGTGATGGGGGTTAGTAATATGCGTGTAGGGAGTATGGGGGGGTAGTCATTGTGTAGGGCATTATGGGGTAGTATTATGTAGTTAGGGCAGTAGGTGGGTGGAGTAGTATATAGTTAGGGCAGTATGTTTGGTAGTATATAGTGTATGGGATTATGTGGGTGTAGTATAATGTGTAGGGCATTATGGGGTGGGTAGTATATAAGTGTAGTGAGTTAATGTGGTGGTAGTTAATATAGTTTTAGGCATATGGTTGGTAGTATATTGTGTAGGGCAGTATGGGGGTTAGTATATAGTGTAGGGCAGTATGGGGGTAGTATATAGTGTAGGGCAGTTGGGGGGGGGTATATAATGGTGTAGTATGTAGTATGGGGGGAGTATATAATGTATGGCAGATAAATGGTAGGGTAGTATATTGTGTAGCAGTATGAGTGGTATATATATAGTGTAGGGTAGTATGGGGGGTAGTATAGTAGTGTAGGGCAGTATGAGGGGGTAGTATATAGTGTAGGGAGTTATAAGGTGTACAGTAATTCGGGGTAGTAGATGGTGTAGGTTATATCTGGTGTAGCTTGGGTTAGTATAGGTGGGGTAGTATATAGTACGGGCATTGGGGGTTAGTATATGTGTGGCGTATGGGGGGTAGTATCTAGTGTAGGGCGTATGGGGTTGTATATAGTGTAGGGCAGTAAGGGGTGGGATATATAAGTGTTAGGGCAGTATGGGGTTACGTATATGGTGTAGGGTCGTACTGTGGGGGTGTTATAGTGTAGGCGTTTAGGTGGGGTAGTATATAGTGTAGAGTATGGGGGGTAGTATATAGTGTGGAGTGATGGGGGTAGTATATAGTGTAGGGCAGTATGGGGGTAGTATATAGTGTAGGGCAGTTTGGGGGGTAGTATATAGTGTGGAGCAGTATGGGGGTAGTATATAGTGTAGGGAAGTATGGGGGTAGTATATAGTGTGGCGTGGTACGTCACGTATGGTGGTATCGTAATATTGTGTAGGGCAGTAGTGCTCTAGGTTGGGTAGTATTAGTGTTGGGTAATTAAGGCGCATAGTTGTGAGTATATGTGTCGGGGGTAGGTGGAGATGTGTTAGGGGCAGTATGGGGTATAGTCTTATATGTAGGGCAGTACAGGGTGGTACACTAGTGTAGCTGGCTCAATAAGTGTATGTGCAGTAATGGGGGTAGTATATAGTAGTAAGGATAGGATATTAGGTACATTATGGGTTGTAGTATATAAGTAGGGCAGTAATGGGGGGTGTGATAGATTGTGTAGGCAGTATAGGTGGGTAGTAGTATCTATAGCAGTATAAGGGGTCAGTATTAGGTGGGTAGTGATAGTATGCGATATGTGTTTTGGGGAGTATGGGGGGTTAGTATATAGTGTAGGGCAGTATGGGGGGTAGTATATAGTGTAGGGCAGTATGGGAGTGTAGTGATAGATAGTGTAGTGGCAGTATAGGGGGCAGTATATAGTGTAGGAGATTGGGGGGTAGTACTATAGTGTATCAGGTGGGCTGTTAGTATATGGTGGGTGGTAGTAGATATGTGGGGCTGTATGTTGGGGTATGGTGGATATAGTGTAGGCACGTTATGTTTGGGGTATATATAGTGTAGTGGCAGTCATGGGGGGTAGTATAATAGTGTAGGCAGTATGGGGTGGTATAATATCGTGTCGGGCATATGGGGGTATTATATGGTGTCGGGCATATGGGGTAGTATATATGTAAGGGCAGTATGGGGGTAGTATCATGGTGTAGGTTATTATGGGGGGTATTTAATAATGGAGGGCAGTATGTGGGGGGATAGTATATTTTGTAGAGCAGTATAGGTGGTAAGTATATATGGTAAGGGCAATAATGGGGGGGGTAGTATATAGTGTAGGGCAGTATGAGGGGGTAGTATATTGTGTAGGGCAGTATGAGGGGGTAGTATATAGTGTAGGGCAGTAAGGGTAGGTAGGGTGGGTAGTATAAGTGTGGGTAGTATAAGGTTATGGGGTAATAGCGGGGGTAGTAGATAGTGTAGGGCAGTATGGGGGTAGTATATAGTGTAGGGCAGTATGGGGGTAGTATATGGTGTAGGGAAGTATGGGGGGTAGTAGTATCATATAGCTGTAGGGCATTATGCGGTAGTATTAGTGTGTAGGGTATGTGCAGGGAGTTGTAATGGGCGTAGTAGATATATTGTTGTAGGGTATTATGTGTAGGGCAGTAGGGGGGTGTATATAGTGTAGGGCAGTATGGTGTATATAGTGTGGGGATCAGTATATGGCGGTATATATGTAGTGCAGTATGGGGGTGAGTATATATGTAGGGCAGTATGGTAGATTGTTGAGAGATATAGGATATGTAGTATATAGGAGCATATTATGGGGTAGTATATAGTTGTGATGGCAGTATGAGGGTGGTTAGTAAGGTGTAGAGGGTTATGGTTTGGAGGGTATATATGTAGGGTTGGGTAGTATTAGTGTTGTAGGGATAGTATAGTCGTAGGATTTAGGTGGGCAGTATACGGGTGGTAGTATATAGTGTAGGGCAGTATGGGGGGTAGGTATGATGGTAGTATATGTGGGGCTCAGTTATAGCGTGATAGTGGATATATGGGTGTAGGGAGTATGTGTTGGGGTATAGTGGTAAGTATATAGTGTAGGGCAGTCAATGGGGTGTTATATGGTTTAGGGTAGTATTGTGGGTGTAGTATATAGATGTTGGGATCTATATGGGGGGTAGTAGTATAGTGGGGAGTAGGGGGGTAAAATAGTATATAGTGGTAGGGCAGTATGGGTGGTAGTATATAGTGTAGGGCAGTATGGGTAGTATATAGTGTAGGGCAGTATGGGGGGTAGTATATAGTGTAGGGCAGTAGTTGGCGGGTATTAGTGAGGCCCAGTAGTTTATTAGTGTAGCGCAGGGTAGGTTGGTTGCTAGGGTATGGAGGGGTGGGATAGTCTATAGTGTGGTAATAGTGCTAGTATGTTGGGCAGTGGGTATAGGATAATGTAGGGTAGTATGGGGGTAGTATATATTGTAGGGCAGTATGGGGGGTAGTATATAGTGTAGGGTAAGGCGTATGGGGGTGTACGTCATGTAGGATAAGGGGTAATATTATTGTAGGGCAGTATGGGGGGTGGATATATGTGTAGGGCAGTCATTAGGGGGTAGTAAGATAGTGTAGGGTGCAAGTATGGGGGTTAGTATTAATGTTGGGTAGTAGGGGTAGTTTATTATTGGTGTAGGGTAGTATATAGGTAGGTGCGTAGGAGGGGTAGTTAGGGTTCTTAGGTGGTAGTATTAGTCGCAGTAGGGGTAGAGTATATGGAGGGCGTCGGGCTAGGTATATAGTGTAGCCAGTATGGGGGTTGTTTGTATATAAGTGTAGGCAGGGGCGTAGTGCGGTGGTAGTATATAATGTAGGCAGTATGGGGGTAGTAGTCTAGTTGTAGGGTCAGTATGCGGGAGGTAGTATAAATTGTAGGGCAGTCATGTGGGGTACTTATATAGTCGGGTAGGGTGTATGTAGTATGGGAGCGGGGGTACTATAATGCGCCGCGTGTATGGTGGGGTCGACATGGGGGTGATACTACCTGTAGGGCACTCATGGGGGGTACGTTTTGTGTAGCGGCAGTTATGAGGGGGGTAGTTATCATGTAGTCGGAAGCAGTATGGGATGGGTACGTATACTGTTCGTGACTCATGGGGTGTTATAGTAGTATGAGGCGTAGTGGGGTTAGTATATAGTGTGCAGGTTTTCTATGGGGGTCGTTAGTTGGTGTCTCGTTCGAGAGCGTCTGGTCAGTCTATAGTGTAGGAAGGATGCGGCGTAGTCCGGTTTCCTGGTAGTATATGTAGTGTAGGGCCGACCCGTATGGTGGTAGATATATGTAGGGCGTAGTATGGGGGTAGCTGTATGTTCCGGTAGGGTCGAGTAAGCATGGTGCGGTCAGTATGTGGCGCAGGTAGTTGCGCTCTACGCTTAGTCGTAGGGCAGTTGGTTGGTCTCTGCTGTCAGTAATAGTGAGGGCCAGTATGTGGCCTAGGTATACTTAGGACAACGGGAGCTAGGGGGTAGAATGGTTTTTACGTATGTATGTGAGTATAGTGCGCAGTATCGGGTATAGTATATGGAGCGTATGAGAGGTCATTTAGACTATGGAGGTGATTTTCATTTATAGCTAGAGCGCCGTATTAGGCGCGCTGGTCTTAAGTCTAGGAGTACGGATAAGTAAGCTGTGGGACATTGGACGTGTACGCCTCCGCGCAGCCTATAGCGGTCTGTATTATAGGTAGGCGCGAGGGGAGTGTATAAGTGTAGTGGTGTAGTGGACTATTGGCGAGCGGATAGTATGGAGGCGGAGGGACGTATGTGAGGTCAGTGCGTTTGCTGTTGAGCCGTAGAAGCCGCGTCTCCGGGTATCTCCTTTTGGAACTATCGTGCCATTGCTCCTAATCAGGACAAGAGCTAGCGAGCACGGTATCACCAGGCACGAGAGGGACTAGTGTGGGGTAAGATGGATTGTGGCGGAGTAAGGGCGACTAAATAGGATGGTTAATGGATATGATACGCGGCAGGCAAGCGGCTATCTATCAGATTTCAAGACGACTTCGGAACTCAGTCGCTGAATGACTCACGGTGAGGAACGCGCTCCCTCTCTATTGCTGGTTCTGTACGAATAAGCATGCCACACATGACCACGCCTCCTGACCATGTGGTGGCAGCTGTCCATATGTGATGCATGGTTTGCGAGCCGAACCGCGGGCGAGCGGGTGAGACCAGCCCTGACGAGTGACCCGGACCTGAGAGGGAGAACCACCCAGAGACAGACAAGCGACCCGACCTGAGAGAGACGCCCCCCAAGAGCAGGACAAGCGCCCCGCGACATGGTAGGACAACCCCCAGAGCAGTCGATGATAGCGGGAGAGACCACCGACTGGACTGAGAGTGACCCCCCAGAGCAGGACAAGCGACCCCGCACCCCTTATGAGAGGTGACCCCCGAGCAGGATAGCGGGAGGAGACCCCGGACTGAGAGTGACCCCCCATGGTCAGGACAGGACCGACCCCGGACCGAGAGTGTGACCCCCATATCGGAGAGTAGCTTGAACCCCCCTAAACCTGAGCATGAGGCACCCCCAGCAGACTGAGCCATCCGCACTCCCTAGAGTTACCCCCCAAGCAGTGATAGCGGGTATAGTACCCCGACATCGGACCTAGTACCCCAGAGCAGACAGAACGCCAACGCCGGACCCTGAGAGTGACCCCCCAGAGCAGGACAGACCACCCGTACTGAGAGTACCCCCAGAGCATATACGGGAGAGAACCGGACCTAGAGTGACCCCCAGAGCAGGACAGCGACCCCGGACCTGAGAGTGACCCCCAGAGCAGGATAGCGGGAGAGACCCCGGACCTGAGAGTGACCCCAGAGCAGGACAGCGACCCCGGACCTGAGAGTGACCCCCAGATCAGGATAGCGGGTGAGACCCCCGACTGAGAGAGACCCCCAGAGCAGGACAGCGACCCCGACCTGAGATACCCCCAGAGCAGGAATGCGGGGAGACCCGACCTGAGAGTGACCCCCGACTGAGGACCCCCCAGATGCAGGACAGCGACCCCCGGACCTGAGAGTGACCCCCAGAGCAGGATAGCGGGGAGACCACGACCTGAAGTGACCCCCGAGAGCAGGACAGCGACCCCGGACTCTGAGGAGTGACCCCCAGATCAGGATGAGCGGAGAGAGACCACCGGACCTGAGAGTGACCCCAGAGCAGGACAGCGACCCCCGACTGAGATGACCCCCAGATCAGGATAGGCGGGAGAGACCCCCGACTGAGAGTGACCCCCATACAGGACAGCGGTGAGACCCCGAACCTGAGAGATACCCCCAGATCAGGACAGCGACCCCCCCCCCCACCCACCACGGCGAGTGACCCCCAGAGCAGGATAGCGGGAGAGACCCCCCTGACCTATAAACCCACCCCAGACAAGACCCATCTACCCCGACTACCCAAAGTCGACCCGCCGCCAGATCCAGCGACTCGAAACCCCGGACCTGAGAGTGACCCCCATAGCACGAAGGGAGACCCCACCTGAGACTAGGACCCCCATCAGGATAGCAATCACCGTCACCCTCATATCTAGACCCCCTCTCCCGGACAGCAACCACCCTCACCATCCCCTATCGGACCGCCCCGCACCGTACCCACCTAGCGCCCCTCCGAAGCGCACACCTCCCGGGCTCCGCTTCCGCCTGATCCCCTGGCCTCTGAGACCCAGAGCAGAGACAAGCGACCCGAGACCGTGACACAGTTGTACCCCCAGATCAGGACAAGCGACCACCCCGGACCTGAAGGACCCCCCAGAGCAGGATAGCGGGAGACCCCGGACCTGAGAGAACCCCCCCAGAGCAGGATAGCGGTGAGAGAGACCCCGACCTGAGAGACCCCCCCGAGCAGTAGCGACCCCGGACCTGAGAGTGACCCCCAGATCAGGATAGCGGGTGAGACCCCGGACCTGAGAGTGACCCCCAGAGCAGGACAGCGACCCCGGACCTAGAGAGACACCCCCCCCCAAGCAGACAGCGACCCCGGACCTGAAAGAGAGACCCCCCAGAGCAGGACGCGCGACCCCGGACCTGAGAGAGACCCCCCAGAGCAGGACAGCGACCCGGACCTGAGAGAGACCCCCCAGAGCAGGACAGCGACCCCGGACCTGAGAGAGACCCCAGAGCAGGATAGCGGAGAGACCCCGGACCTGAGAGTGACCCCAGAGCGATACGGGTGAGACCCTGACCTGAAGAGACCCCCAGAGCAAGGATAGGGTGAGACCCCGGACCTGAGAGAGACCCCCCCAGAGCAGGATAGCGGGTGAGACCCCCGGACGCTGGAGAGACCCCCCCAGAGCAGGATAGCGGGTGAGACCCCGGACCTGAGAGAGACCCCCCAGAGCAGGATAGCGGGAGAGACCCCGGACCTGAGAGTGACCCCAGAGCAGGACAGCGACCCCGGACCTGACAGTGACCCCCAGAGCAGACAGCGACCCCGGACCTAAGAGAGACCTCCCCCTCCCCCCCCCCCCCCCCCCAGAGCAGGACAGCGACGCAGACCTGAGAGAGACCCCCAAACTGAGAGTGACCCCCAGAATAGGACAGCGGGTGAGACCCTCGAACTAAGAGTGACCCCTAGAGCGGGACAGTGGGTGAGACCCCCGACCTGAGAGTGATCCCCAGAGCAGGACTGCGACCCCGGACCTGAGAGACCCCCGAACTGAGAGTGACCCTCAAAACAGGACAGTGGGTGAGACCAGACCTGAGAGTGACCCCTGAACTGAGAATTACCACCAGAGCAGGACAGCGGGTGTGACCCCGGACCTGAGAGAGACCTCCAGAGCAGACAGTTCTTCTGATACCTAGTGATATCTCCTGTGTCTCTTCTTCCTGTAGTGTCGGATGCAGCGGTCGGTGGTGGTCGCGGGGGGCGGGATCAGTGGGCTGGCCGCCTGCTACAACCTGGTTAGAGATGGGGGAGTGTGTAAGGTAGGTGTGCCCCCCCCCCCCCTTTCTGACTACATGTCACTGTGCTCCCCCGTGACCGTCCTGCGTGTCGCGCTGCCCAGGTCGTGTCTGCGTAGCGTTTCTGCGTGTCGCGCTGCCCCCCTGTGAGACGTCGTACTGCGTGTCCGCGCTGCCCCCCCCTGTTACGTTCTGCGTGTCGCGCTGCCCCCCTGTGACCGTCTGCGTGTCGCTGCTGGGCCCCCCTGTGAGCGTTCTGCGTGTCGCGCTGCCCCCCTGTGAGCGGTCTGGTCTGCGTGTCGCGCTGCCCCCCTGTGAGCGATCTGCGTGTCGCGCTGCCCCCCTGTGAGCGGTCTGCGTGTCGCGCTGCCCCCCTGTGAGCGGTCTGCGTGTCGCGCTGCCCCCCTGCGAGCGGTCTGCGTGTCGCGCTGCCCCCCTGTGAGCGGTCTGCGTGTCGCGCTGCCCCCCTGCGAGCGTCTGCGTGTCGCGCTGCCCCCTGCGAGCGGTCTGTGTGTCGCGCTGGCCCCCCCTGCGAGCGGCTCTGCGTGTCGCGCTGCCCCCCTGCGAGCGGTCTGCTGCGTGTCGCGCTGCGCCCCCTGTGAGACGTTTCTGGTGTCGCGCTGCCCCCCTGTGAGCGTTCTGCGTGTGCGCTGCCCCCTGTGGAGCGTTCTGCGATGTCGCGCTGCCCCCCTGTGAGCGGTCTGCGTGTCGCGCGCTGCCCCCCTGTGAGCGTCCTTGCGTGTCGCGCTGCTCCCCTGAGCGTTCTGCTTGTCGGCTGCCCCCCTTGAGCGTCGCGTGTCGCGCTGCCCCCCTTTGAGCGGTCTGCGTGTCGCGCTTGCCACCCCTGTGAGCGTCTGCGTGTCGCGCTGCCCCCCTGTGAGCGGTCTGCGTGTCGCGCTGCCCCCCTGTGAGCGGTCTGTGTGTTGCAGGTGATATTACTGGAGGGCAGCAGCCGGCTGGGCGGGTGGATGCGCTCCACCAGGACTGAGGATGGCGCTGTGTTTGAGCACGGCCCCCGAGGGATGCGTCCGGCTGGATTGGTTGGGAAGAACACGCTGTGTATGGTGAGTGGTCACTGCGCTGGGAGGTATCCAGTATGGCCGCCCCCAGTGTCTTCACCCGGCCGCCATTCTTCACCCTGCAGATCTCCGAGCTGGGACTAGAAGGCGACCTCCTCCCCGTACCCCGGAGTCATCCGGCCGCCAAGAACCGCTACCTCTATGTCAACAAGTCACTGCACAAGCTGCCGTCCAGTATAGGGTGAGCGCCCCCGGGAGGTGACAGTGAGAGCGTGTAACTACATCACATGACATCATGTCTACTATCCGCTCATTACAGGGGCGTCCTCCGCACCATCCCCCCCTTCACAAGACCCCTATTCCTATGTGGCCTCCGTGACCTGACCGCTCCACGGGGGACCGCAGAGGACGAGACCGTCCATGACTTCTTCTCACGACGCTTCGGAAAGGAGGTAACAACATCCTGCATAGGGGGCAGTATTATAGTAGTTATATTCCTGTACATAGGGGGACAGTATTTATGGGGGTAGTATATAGTGTAGGGCAGTATGGGGGGTAGTATATAGTGTGGAAGTATGGGGGGGTAGTATATAGTGTAGGGCAGTATGGGGGGTAGTATATAGGGTAGGGCAGTATGGGGTAGTATTAGTGTTGAGTGGGGTAAGATATGTAGGGGGTAAGTGGGTAGTATAACTAATGTAGGGCATATATGCGGGGTAGGTGGATATAGTAGGGCGTTGGGGCGAGTAGTAATATGTATGTAGTAGGGTAGTATGGGATAGTAGGTAGTATATAGTGTAGGGCAGAGTCATGGGGGACAGTATATACTTTGTATGGCGGAGGTATGGGGGTGTTATGTAGTATATAATGTAGGGCAGTATGGGGGGTAGTATATTGTGTAGAGCATTGCAGGGGCTTTGGGTAGTATGGTCAGTATATGTTGTAGGCTGAAGTATTATGGGGGTAGTATTATATTTTGTGGGTAGTGGGCTGTTTAATGAGGGATGGGGTAGTATATAGTGTAGGGTTTATGGGTTTGGTTAGGATATAGTGAGGCCAGTAGGGGGTAGATAATAGTGAGGGCTTAGGTAGTATAGTAGTAGGGTCGCCGTATGGATAGGGTGGTAGTATATGTGTGGGTAGTGTATATAGTGAGCTGGCAGTATGGGTGTACTGGTGCAGTATGGGGTAAGTATATAGTGTAGGGCCAGTTAGGGCGTGGGTAGTATATATGTAGGGAGTATGGGGGGTAGTATGTGTGGCAGTAAGGGTATATAGTGGGTAGGGTAGTATAGGTAGGTGAGTATAGTTGTAGGGTCAGATATGGCGGGGTAGATATTAGGTTAGGGATTATATGTAGTGGGGGGTTAGTATATAGTGTAGGGCAGTATGGGGGGGTAGTATATAGTGTAGGGCAGTATGGGGGTAGTATATAGTGTAGGGCAGTATGGGGGTAGTATATAGTGTAGGGTAGTATGGGGGGTAGTATATAATGTAGATGTAGTATGGCGGTGGTAATCATGTGTAGGGCGTATGGGGGTTGTATATAGTGTAGGGTAGTAGAGGGTGGTGTATTTACTGCTAGGGTGTATAGGGGTGGGGATAGTATATAGTGTGGGTAGGTCAGTTGGGGGTACGGTAGTATAGTGTTAGGGAGTTGGGTGAGTAATTATAATGTAGGGTAACAGGTGAAGTTATTGTCGGGCGTAGGGGGTATATAGTTATGTAGGGCTAGTATGGCGGGGTAGCTATATATGTAGGGATAGTTCAGGTAGTGGGTAGTATATTGTGTAGGGCAGTATGAGGGGGTAGTATATACTGTAGGGCAGTATGGGGGTAGATATAGTGTTGGGTAGTATGGGGGTAGTATATAATTGTTGGGTAGTATGGGGGTTAGTATATGGTGTAGGGTAGTATATAGTGTAGGGCAGTAGGGGTAGTTAGGGTCTAGGTAGGTAGTTATTAGGTAGGGCAGTAGGGTGTAGTAGTAGTATATAGGAGGGCAGTATGGGGTAGTATATAGTGTAGGGCAGTATGGGTGGGTTAGTATTAGTATATAAGTGTTAGAGGCAGTATGGGGGTAGTGGGTTGGTAGTATATAATTTAGGGCAGTATGGGGGGTAGTATATAGTTGTAGGGCAGTATGGGGGTAGTATATAATGTGGGCAGTATGGGGGTAGTATATAGTGTAGGGCAGTAGTATGGGGCGGGTAGTATATAATGTAGGGCAGTATGGGGGTAGTATATAATGTAGGGCAGTATGGGGGTAGTATATTGTGTAGGGCAGTATGAGGGGGGTAGTATATAGTGTAGGGGCAGTATGGGGGTAGTATATAGTGTTGGGTAGTATATAGTATGGGGGTAGTATATAGTGTTGAGGTAGTATGGGGGTTAGTTATGGTTAAGGGTAGTATATAGTGTAGGGCAGTATGCGGGGGTAGTATATAGTGTAGGGCAGTATGGTGGTAGATATAGTGTAGGGCAGTATGGGGGTAGTATATAGTGTAGGGTAGTATATAGTGTAGGGCAGTATGGGGGGTAGTATATAGTGTAGGGCAGTATGTTTGGTAGTATATAGTGTAGGGCAGTATGGGTGGTAGTATATTGTGTAGGGCAGTATGGGGGGTAGTATATGGTGTAGGGTAGTATGGGGGGTAGTATATAGTTAAGGGGCAGTATGAGGGGGGTATAGTATTTGTGTGGGCAGTATGGAGGTAGTATATAGTGTGAGGGCAGTATGGTGTAGGTAGTAGTTATATATAGTGTTATAGGCGTAGTATGGCGTGGGTAGTATATAGTGTAGCGGCGTATGGGGTCGTTAGTATATGTGATAGTTAGGGTGGTATATAGTATAGGCGTATGGGTAGTATATAGTGTGGGTAGTATATAGTGTAGGGCAGTATGAGGGGGGGTAGTATTATATGTGGGCAGTATGGGGTGGTAGATTAGTATATATATGTAGGGACAGTATGGGGTGGTGTGGTAGTATATAGTGTGAGGGTAGTATGGGGGGTGAGGCGTTTGGAGGTAGTAGACGGTTGTGAGTTAGTAGCTAAAGGGCGCAGTCTTCTCCATCTCCGTTTCTGCAACATTAGTCGCTGCTTCTCCTACAGACACAGACACAGAGCTCAGCGCCTCAGGTATCACTTCAGGACACGGGACTAGCGGGAAGGGGTTACAAGGCATGCTGGGACTTGTAGTACTAGGGCATCGTTACACCTACTGATCATGTGACCGCCCGGGCAGCGGCTCCTCCTATCAGATTATCCCAGACGCTTCCGGCTTCCTCCTGTCACTCACTCACGTCCAGCTCTGTGATTGGCTGTACGAAATAAGCCTGCCAACCATGACCACGCCTCCTGACCATGTGGTGGGAGGGTCCATAGGAGACTGCATGTGAAGAGCCTAGAGAACCGGGCAGCGGAGTGAGAACACAGCCGACTGAGAGTGCACCCGGACCTGAGAGAGGGACCCCCCAGAGACAGGACAGCGACCCGACGGATGACCTGAGAGAGACCCCCCCAGAGCAGGACAGCGACCCGGGAACTAGAGAGGACACCCCCAGAGCGGAGATAGCGGGAGAGACCAGCGACGGACCGAGAGTGCCCCACCAGAGCAGGACAGCGACACCGGACCCTGAGAGTGAACCCCCAGAGGCAGGATAGGGGAGGAGACCCCGGACCTGAGAGTGACCCCATCAGAGACAGGGACCCGACCCCGGACGAGAGTGACCCCCAGGAACGGGATAGAGGGTGAGACCCCGAACCTGAGAGAGACCCCCAGAGCAAGGACAGAGACCACGGACTGAAGAGTGACCCCAGGCAGGATAGGGAGAGTACCCCGGACTGGAGTGACTACAGACAGCACGACCCAGACCTAGAGGACCCCAGAGCAGACAGCGACCCGGGACCCGAGGAGTGGACCCCCCAGAGCAGGAAGCGGGAGAGACCCAGTTGGACTGAGAGTGCTCCCCAGAGCAGGCGACAGGACACCGACCTGAGAGTGACCCCCAGAGCAGGTAGGGAGACCGACCGCCTAAGGACCCGGAGAGTACGAGCACCCCCCAAGAGCAGTGACCCGACAGCGACCCCAGACCTGAGAGTGGACCCCGAGATCAGGGATAGCGGGTGAGACCCCGAACCTGAGAGAGACCCCAGAGAGGACAGACGACCACGCGACCTGAGAGTGGACCCCCCCCAGAGCATGGATAGCGGGAAGAGACCGGACGACCTGAGAGTGACCCGTGAACACTGCGAGACCCCCCAGAGCAGGGACAGCGACCCCGGAACCTGAGAGTGACCCCCAGAGCCAGATAGCGCGGCAGAGACCGGACTGAGACGTGACCCAAACGAGCAGGGGACAGGCCCCGGACACTGAGAGTGACCCCCGCTCAGGGATTAGCGGAGAGACCCCGGACCTAGAGGTGACACCCAGAGCAGCGACAGAGACCCCGGACTGAGATTGACCCTCAGATCAGGATAGGGGACGAGACCCGCCTGAGAGTGACCCCAGCTCAGTGAGAGCGGGTAGACCACCGAACCTGAGAGAGACCCCCAGAGCAGGACAGCGACCCCGGACCTGAGAGTGACCCCCAGAGCAGGATAGCGGGAGAGAGACCCGGACCATGAGAGTGACCCAGAGCAGGACAGCGCCCCCCGTCCTGACCTGAGAGCGAACCCCCATGGCAGCTTGGGAGACAGCGACCCCGAGACCTGAGGTGACCCCCAGATCAGGATAGCGGGTGAGAACCCCGAACCTGAGAGAACCCCCAGAGCAGGACAGCGACACTCATGGACCTGAGGGAGAGACCCCCCCAGAGCAGGACAGCGACCCCGGACCTGAGAGAGACCCCCCAGGAGCAGACAAGCGACCTCCGCGACGGCAGGGGTTAAGTGCCCCCTAGATCAGAGATAGCGGGTGAGACACGGACCTGAGAGTGGACCCCAGAGGCAGTGACAGCGACCCGGAACCGACAAGTGACCCAGTACAGGACAGCGACCCCGGACCGGAGAGAGACCCCCCACGAGAAGGATGAGGGAGAGACCCGGACCTGAGAGACGACACCCCAGCAGCAGGATAGCGGGCAGAGAAACCCGGACCGAGAGGACCCCCCCAGAGCAGTGGATTAGCGGACCCCGGACCTGAGAGTGACCCAGAGCAGGATAGCGGGAGCAGACCCCGACCTGAGAGTGACCCCCAGAGCGGACAGAGACCCCAGGAACTGAGAGACGACACCCCCCACGCCAGAGCGACAGCGACCACCGGACTGAGGAGAGACCCCAGAGCAGGACCAGGCGACCCCTGGACCTGGAGGAGAGACCCCCAGAGCAGGACAAGGACCACGGACTGGATGAGAGAGAACCCCCAGACGACGGACAGCCGACCAGACGACTGAGAGTGACCCCCAGAGCACCGGATAGCGGAGAGTCCCCGGACCTTGAGAGTGTACCCCAGAGCAGGATAGCGGGTGAGGACCCCGGCTGAGAGAGACCCCCAGAGCAGGAAGACGGGTGAGACCCGCCGGACCTGAGAGAAGGACACCCCCGAGAGCAGGGATAGAGGTGAGACCCCGGACCTGGACAGACCCCCCCAGAGCAGGAAGCGGGTGAGACCCCAGCCTGAGGAGACCCCCCAGAGCCAGGATAGCGGCGAGAGACCCGGACCTGAGAGTGACCCCAGAGCAGGACAGCGACCCCGGACCTACAGTAATGACCCCCAGAGAAAATGGACCAGCGACCCCGGACCTAAGAAGAGACCTCCCCTACCCCCCACCCCCACCCCCCCAGAGCAGGACAGCGACGCAGACCATGCAGGACGAGACCCCCAAACTGAGAGGGAGTGATCCCCCAGAATAGGGACAGCGGGTGAGACCCCCGAACATAGAGTGAACCCTAGAGCGGGGGACAGTGGGTGAGACCCCCGACCATGAGAGTGATCCCCAAGGAGCCCAGCGACTGACGACCCGCGACCTGAGACGACCCCGAAATGAGAGTTGACCACTAAAAACAGCAGACAGTGGGGAGACCCTAGACCTGAGAGTGACCATGAACTGAGAAATTACCACCAGAGCAGGACAGAGGGTGTGACACCGGACCTGAGAGAGACTCCAGGAGCAGACAGTTTATGCTGATACTAGTGTATCTCCTGTGTCTGCTTCTCTTGTAGGCGGAATGCAGCGGTCTGTGGTGGTCGGGGGGGCGGGATCAGAATGAGGCTGGCCGACACGCTACAACTGGTTAGAGTGGGGAGTGTGTAAGGTAGGTGTGCCACCCCCCCCCTTCTGAACTTACATGTCACATGTGCACCCGTGCGCGCGTCCCTGCAGTGAGCGTTTCTGCGTGTCGCTGCTGTTGAGGCTACGCCCCCTGTGAGAGTTATGGTGTCGGCTGCACCCCCTGTGAGTCTGTTCTGCGTGTCGTGCCCAACCATGTGACGTCTGCGTGTTCGACGCTGACCCCCCTAGCTGAACGTTCTGCTGTCTGTCAGCGCTACCACCGCTGACCGTTCTGCGTGTCGCGCTAGCCCCCCTGTGAGGTCCGTGTTCGACGCTGCACCCTGAGACTTGCGTGTCGAGCTGCCCCCTGTGATCGCGGTGGCCTCGACGTAGGTCTGGGCCGCTGCCCACCTGTGAGCGGTCGGCTCGTGTCGCGCGCTTGCCCCCCTTGCGAGCGGTCTGTCGTGTCGACGCTGCCCCCTCATGCGAGCGGTCTGCGTGTAGCCGCTACTGCCCACTGCGAGCGTGGGTCTGCGTGATCGCGCATGCCCCCCTGGCGAAGCGGTCTGCGTGTAGCGATGTGCCCCCTGCGAGCGGGGTCTGCGTGTAGCCGCTGCCCACCTGACAGAGCGGCTTGGGATGCGCGTTGAAATCCGAGCGCTGCGCCTGTGGACCGTCGAATCCGCTTTGCCCCCCTGGATGAGTCTGCGTGTGCGCTGCCCACCTGTGAGCGTTCGCGGATGCTGCGCTGCCCCCGTGAGGGTGCGTGTCGCGGCTGCCCCCCTGTGAGCGGTCTGACGTGTCCGCTGCTCCCCTGTGACGGTCTGCGGGTCGAGCTGATCCCCCTGTGAGCGGTGTCTGCGTGTCGCGACTGCCCCACCTGTGGAGCGGTTGGTGTCGCAGGCTGCAAACCCCGTGACGAGGTCTGCGTGTCGCGCTGCCCCTACTGTGAGAGGGTCTGCGGTCGCGCTGCCCACCTGTGAGCGGTCTGGGTGTGACAGTGATATATGGAGGGCAGCAGCCGGTCTGGGCGGAGTGGATGCGCCTCACCAGAGACTGAGGTGGCTCTTTGCTGTGTTTGAGCACGGCCCCCGCAGGGATGCGTCCGGCGCTGGATTTGGTTGGAAGAAACGCTGTGTATATGGTGAGTGGTCACTGCACGCTGCGGCAGGTATCCAGTATGGCCAGACCCCCGTGTGTCTTCACCCGGCCGGCCATGTCTTCACCCTGCAGATACTCCGAGACTGGGCTAGGAAGGCGACCTCCTCCCGTACCGAGAGTCATCCGGCCGCCAAGACACGCTACTCTATGTCAACACAGTCAATGCACAAGTGCCCCGTCAAGCTTATAGGTGAGACGCCCCGGGAGCGTGGGTGACAGTGAGAGCTTGTATGTAACTACATCACATGACATCATGTTACTATCCGTTCATTACAAGGGGCAGTCCGCTCGCACACATCCCCCCCTTCACAAGACCCCTATTTCCTATGTGGCTCCTGCTGACCCGGACGTCCACGGGGGGGACCGCCAGAGAGACGCCATAGGATCCTACGACCTTCGGAAGATTCACTGACTATCTCTTCTCATTCCCCAAAGTAGGCGCTGTGCGTAACACTCTGCATTAGAGATTTAGAGTTTATTCGTACATAGACGTTTTAGTAATATTCTTCCTAAGGGCAGTTATAAATATGTCATGGGCATAAGTTATTATTAAGGGTCAGTTATAATGTTCCTGTACAGGAAATATAGGTTGCTGACAAGCAGAGTATTATAGTAGTCTAATCCTGTACATAGAGGGCAGGTTGCAGTATTATAGTAGTTATCTATTCTGACATAGGGAGCACGTATTATAGTAGTTATATTCTTGTTACAATGGGGGAGAGTGATATAGTAGTTTATTGCTTGTACATAGTGGGCAGTTTATAGAGTTTATATTCTGTACATAGGGGGCAGTATTATAGTAGTCTATTTACCAAGGGGCGATAGGTATCGTACATAGGGGGCAGTCATCTATCAGTAGTATATTCCCCGTACATAGGGAGGCAGTATTATAGTAGTTATGTCTTGTACTACATAGGGAGTATTATAGTAGTTATAGTCCTGTACATAGGGGGAGTATTATAGAGTTATATTCCTGTAACATATAGGGGGACGTTTATAGTAGTATACGTCGTGTAACATAGGGGGGAGTCAGTATTACGTAGTTATATTCTTGTACACTAGGGAGGCAGTATTATACGCAGTATCTTCATAGCGTAGTTATAATTTCTTGTACATAGGGGGCAGAGTATTAGTTTAAGTTTAGATATTATGGCAGTATTAATAGTAGTAGTATTCTACATAGGGCGCCAGTATTATAGTAGTTATATTCTTGTACATAGGGCATATTATATAGTTTATATTCTGTACATTGGGGGACATGTATTATGTAGTTATATTCTCTGACAAGGGGCAGTATTATAGTAGTTCTTTCTTGTACTATGGGCGGATTATTATAGTAGTATTATCCTGTCATGGGGTTCAGGTTATTTATAGAGGACGTATTAGTAGTTAATCTTGTACATAGGGGGCACTGTATAGGTAGTTATATTCTGTTACATAGGGGGCATATTAGTATTTATATGAATGGAGTCTAGTATCTTCTGTAATAGGGGGACGTATTTAGTAGTTCATATTCTTGGCATAGGGGGCAGATATTAGTAGTTATATTGCTGTACATAGGGGGCAGTGATTATAGTAGTTATATTCTGGACATAGGCGGGCAGTATTATAGTAGTTAATTCTTGTACAATAGGGGGCAGTATTATAGTCAGTTATATTTCTTGTAAATAGGAGCAGTTATTATAGTAGTCTTATCTTGTACATGGGACAGTATTATAGTAGTTTATTCTTGTACACTAGGGGGCAGTATATTAGTAGTGTAGTTATCTTGTACATAGGGGGCAGTATTATAGTTAGATTAGTCCTGTACATAGGGGGGCAGTATTATCGTAGATATATTCTTGTACATAGGGGCAGTATTATAGTTGTATATTTCTGTACATAGGGGGCAGTATCAAGTATATAGTAGTTATATTCTTGTACATAGGTGCGGCAGTATTATCCAGTAGTTATTATTCCTGTACATAGGGGGCCAGCAGTATGTAGTTCGTGTCAAGGGGGCGTATTATAGTAGTGATATTCTGTACATCCTAGGGGGCAGGTATTATAGTAGTTATATGTCTTGTAAATGGAGCAGTATATAGTTAGGTATATCTTGTACATGGGCCCAGCAGTATTTATAGAGTTAATAGCTTGATATAGGGCGAGTATTATAGTAGTTATATTATTGTATATAGGGGCAGTATTGATAGTAGTTATATTCTTGTACATAGGGGGCATATAGAGTTATTGTAGAGTATATAGTAGATTATATTCCTGTACTAGGGAGCAGTATTATAGTAGTTATATTCTGTACATACGGGGACAGTATTTAGTAGTTATATTCTTGTACATAGGAGCAGTTATTATAGTAGTATATATCCTGTACATAGGGGCAGTATTATAGTAGTTTATATTCCTGTATATAGGTGGGCAGTATTTATGAGTATATTAGTAATTTTGCTACATAGGGGAGCAGTATTTATAGTAAGTTAGATTCTGTACATTAGGGACGCAGTATTATAGAGTTATATTCTGGATATAGGCGGCAGTATTATAGTTAGTTATATTCTTGTACATAGGGGGCAGTATTGTAGTAGTTACTATTCCTGTCCATAGGGGCGTATTATAGTAGTTATATTCCTGTACATAGGGGGCAGTATATAGTAGTTTATTCTTGTAATAGGGGGGCAGTATTATAGTAGTTATATTCTGTAAATAGGGGCAGTATTATAGTAGTTTATCTTGTGTACCATATGGGCAGTATTAATAGTAGTTATATTCCTGTTAATAGGTGGCAGGATTATAGTAGTAATTCTTGTACATAGGGACAGTATTTATAGTATAGTTATATTCTTGACATAGCGTGGGCAGTATTAGTAGTAGTTATATCTTGTACAATGGGCATATATGATTATCTGACTAGCGGGCAGATTATAGTAGTTATATTCCTGTACATAGAGGCCGTATTATACTTAGTTTAGTCCTGTACATAGAGGGCAGATATTGTTATATTGTACATAGAGGAGATATAGTTATTGTGTACATAGGGGGGCAGCTGTATGTATCAGCAGTTATATTCTGTCATAGGGGGCGTAAGTATTAGAGTAGTTTGATTTCCTGTACATAGGGGGGCAGTATTATAGTAGTTATATTCATTTGTACATAGGAGGCAGTATTCATGTAGTTATATTCTGTACATAGGAGAGCGGTATAGTAGTTGATATTACTGTACAGTAGGGGGCAGTATTATAGTAGTTATATTCTCGAATAGGGGGCAGTATTATAGTAGTTATATTCTTTGGTACACGGGGCTCGGTATTATAGTTAGTTATATTCTTGTACATAGCGGGGCGTAAAACAGTAATTATAGTAGTGAATCTTGTACATAGGGGCGTGGTGGTTATTATATAGTGTATATTCTGGTACATAGGGGCAGTGTCTAGGATTATAGTAGTTATATCTTGTACATAGCGGGGGCAGTAGTTTATAGTAGTTGATATATCTTGTACATAGGAGGCAGTATATAGTAGTTATGGAGTGAAGAAAAGAAGTAGGTGGGGCCAGAACATTAAGAGGACTCGTGGAAGGAATATAAATCCAAAAGGTTTATTTCAACAAGTAAAAAGTTGCACAATGCAAGGGAGACAGCAATGGATACACCGTGACGTGAACTGAACAGAGCTTGCGGTAACGCGTTTCGGATGTAGCCAAACTGTCCTTACTCAACCTAAGATCAGGTAATCTGATGACAGGTTTAAATAAACACGTGGCTGGACCTGGGACAGGTGTCCGGTGATGTCACGGCCACCGCCCCTACACAAAACACGGGATGACCTGTAAGGTAGCAGGGGGAGGAGAAGAAAGGGGAGGTAAAGGAGGCGAGGAGGGAGAGGAACGGGGGAGGAAAAGGAAAGGTGAAGCAGGGAAAGAGGGGAGGACAGGAGGGCGAAGGAAGAGGGGGGAGGAGGAAGGAGAAATGATGTTAAGCATCCCGTATAGTGATGTAATTAAGGTTGTACTAAGTAAAAAACTAAGATCTGTTTAAAAGAGTTGACCTTTGGGAATACGGGTACTAGATTCAGAAGTAAAAAGCTTCTCTAAAGGACAACGCTTTTCCCAATCACTCCTATTTCTGGTTTTGAAACTGTTTTACTTGGCCCGTTAACACCGCATGCCATGCATTAAACCAGAGGAACAGCATTGTAATGTTTCGATATGCCTGAGAAGGTTGCGCTTGTACTGGCTATGGTGCGGGGGTTGTGCTCTGTAATATGTTCAATTATACGTCTTTTAAGTTTTCTGGCAGTACAGCCAACCTACTGCGGAGCATAGTGGGACAATGTATAAAGATAAATGACATTGGTAGTTTCGCAATATCATGTGCGATTGTATGTTGTAGTGGGCGGCTCGTACTAGCGGAGGTAAAAGAAGGTGTTTGGGTATATATTTACATAGGTTGCATCGGGTTTGCCCACGCAAACAAAGCTACTGTTGGTTTGGAGCCGATGTTGTAAGAGGTTTTGTCAGAGAGGTATTGGGATGATAGAGATTGCCAGAGTTTGGGCTATGGTGGATTACAAAAGAAAACCATCTGCAAAATGGCTTCTCAAAGTAGGCTCGTGTGTTCCAAAATGGGAAGGTGTTTTTATAATGTCCGTTAATTTTGTGAAAACTGGGTATTGTATTGGTACGAAAGCGAACGGTTAGATTTGATGAGTGTTATTCTTCTGTTTGGGTGTTAGATAGAAGTACGGTTTTACCTTTATATCACTGCGGGCTCTTTTACAATGATCTGCGGGTATAGCCTCTGTGTGAGCTCACTTTTCTACTGTACGGCGCTTCTCCCGACATAGTTGGATCGATGATACAGGACTTAGCCCTCAGGAATTCCCCAATTGGGAGGTTCTTGACGTGTGGCTAGGGTGACAGCTGGTGGACATGCAATAGAGTATTGCCCGCAGTGAGTTTGCGAAAGAGTTTAGTCTTGTACGTTATCATTATGGCTGTGGCACAGTAAGATATGTCCAAAAAGGGGCATATGGACCGAATGGGTGTGGAGAAGTAAATGCCAGGTTGGAGAGATTACAGTTTAGGTAACTATACACAAAACCACTATCTTTACTTCAACGTAGCACGGGCCGCACTACAACATTTACAATCGCACATGAATTGCGAAACTACCATTGTTCATTTATCTCTATACATTGCCACATGTCTTGCAGTATGTTGGCTGTATCGCCAGAAACACTTAAAAGACCGTGAAGGAGTGAACATATTACAGGAGCACACACCCACGCACCATAAGCCCAGTACCACGCAAACCTGTCAGGCATTATCGAAACATTTACCACAGGATGTCACGTCTGGTTCTATGCATGGCAGGTGCGGGTGTAACGGCCATTAGAACAAGTTTCAAACAAGAAGAGGAGGGTGATTGGAAAAAGGCGTTGTTCTTAGAGAAGCTTTGGATCATGAAGTCTAGATACCCGTATCCCAAGAGTTCTGAACTAATCTAAAACAGGATCTTATGTATTTTACTAATGTACAACTCTATTCACACTATACGGGATTCAGTACATCATCTTCTCCTCTCCCCTTCACCCCTCCTTCCTCGCTCATTTCTCCCACTGTCACGCTCATTTCCCTTTTTCCCATCACGTCCCTCATCTCCCCGTCCGTGCACATCACCTTCTTCGTCACTCCAATGCTGTACCTTACAGTCTATCCCGGGTTTGTGTTAGGGGGGTGTGGCCGTGACATCACCGCGAAACCTGTCCAGGTTCCACACATGGTGTTATTTAAACTCGTCACAGTTACTCGGAGATAGGTATGAGTAAGGATAGTTGGCAACAGTCGAAACGCGTTACCGCAAGCTCATGTCAGTGTCACGTTCACGGTGTATACATGCCTGTCTCCTTTGCATTGTTGCAAGCTTTTTACTATGTTGAAATAAACCTTTTGGATTTTATTCCTTCACACGGAGTCATACTATGGTGCGGAGCCCACCTGACTTAGTTTTCTTCAACCCCATTGTGCCGAGTGTGCGGTTCAAAAGTCCGGACTGGACCCAGGCTTTCCGTGCCACTGTCGTCCTCGACCAACTGATGAGGGATTACTAGAGGGGTGAGCGATTTTTTAAAATATCTTTTCATGGCTAATTTATAGTAGTTATATTCAGTACATAGGGGGAGTATTATAGTAGTATATTCTTGTACATAGGGGGCGGTATATCGTAGTTATATTCTTGTACATAAGGGGGCGGGGTTAGTATAGTAGGTATATTCGTACATAGGGGAGGAGTATAGTAGTAGTCATATTCTTGTACATCGGGGGCAGTTATAGATAGTTTATTCCTGTACATAGGGGCAGTATATAGTAGTGTATAGTTCCTGTACATAGGGGACAGTGTTATAGTAGTTATATTCTTGTACATAGGGGCCAGTATATAGTAGTTATATTCATGTACCAGGGGGCAGTATATAGTATTTATTCTTGTACATAGGGGAGCAGATTATGAGTAGTTATATTCTGTACCTAGGGGGGCCAGTATTATAGAGTTTTTTCTTGCACTAGGGGCAGTTATAGCATATACTTGCCAGGTTTCCAATGTTCCGTGATAACATTATAGCTGTGTGCGAGTTCTGCAGGCAGCAGGGCCTTATCATCAGTCTCAGCCCAGCCCTGCCGTGTGGAGGTTGATATCTCGAGGAGTCCACCTGATGTTGAATCCCGCTGATCATTGAACTGGATGATTAAATACTACCGCGTAGTGTAGTCAGTTATTACTGGTGATGAGCGTTTTGTCGGCTTTGTAGCACCGACCCGATATGCAGCAGCAATTATTATAGATGAAATATATGCTGAATCCCTACTGTGCTGCTGTGGGACCCTTGCCCCTCTCCGGGCTGTTGTACTCTCAGGGTCTGACGTCTACTCCTTCCCGCAGCTGGCGGAAATTGTTATTGACAGCCTGATGCGGGGGGTGTTGCCGGGGGGGACTTGACGGCGGCCAGCTGCGCTTCCTGCTTCCCGTTCCTGTACGATGGCTGAAGTAGTAAGCGATCGGTGGTCCTGGGATGGTGCGGAGGAGGTGGGTTGCTCTGGCAGGCGGGCACACGGCCACACCTCAGCTATGCCCATGCTCATGGCTTCCTCTCATTGGCACAAGATCAGGCTCCTCACCCGGACTCTCCGACTCATCCAGAGGTCCCAAGAAGAGAAGTGGAGCCAAGTGGCGCTGGCGGGGGGATGCAGACCCCTCGAAGCCCTGGAAAGTTACATTAAGGGACAAAGGGTGGAGATAACACAAGGACACCCCAGTGGAGGCGCGCTAGAGAGGATGACGCGGAATGGCTCGCGGGCAGGGTAGGGCGAGTCAAATATAGATCGTCTCGGGGGAGGGGGTTCTCTCTGCCCCCTGTCCATCTCTTATGTCTGTCTTTAGATCAAAGCTTCCAGGATGGCAGAGTGACGGCAGATCACATGATCAGTGCGGTCACCGGCAGCAGGTAGAGCCACACCCCCAACCCGCCCCCGGTCACTGACAGGAGCCGGGGGGTACCCAAATGTACTTATCATCGTCTCTTGGTCACCAGAAATGAGCAGACTGCTTGACCCCCATCGCCAAGCCATGGCTTAGTACCCCTGCGTGAGATGAGCGCCTCCCGTCGGCGCGTGGTCAACTGGGAGTATGACGGGGAAAGTTGCTGCATGTATCAGTGAGTGCAAACCAAACTGCAGGGAGGGAGCATGATTTCTATTCGCCCCCCCCCCCCCCCCCCCCATGCGGTCGCGGTCAGCCCTTGGTCTGGGTGCCGGGGGGTCACAGGTCAGCCCGCCGGCCGGGGGGTCGGTACACCTGCTGGGGGACGGGGGCGGTCCAGGTCCGCACGGTCCGGAGCCGGCACGGGTCACCTCGGTAGGGCGGCCGGCGGGGGTGTCGTTCCAGCCTGGTCCCTGGGGCGCCGGGGGGGTTGCGTTCCCGCCTGAGTCCGGGTGCCGGGGGTGGTGGTCCCTCCCACTCTTGCAGTTTGACTTGTGCGGGGGCACTTACTTTCCTCCTGACCTCCAGGGTTCGGACCACCTCATCCGCACTTTGAGGATCGGCGACCAAGGTTGGGATTGTATACGATCTCTCGCCTTCCCAGACACACAACAGAGCAGCAGCCAGCATCCACCGTCTGAGGTAAGCAGCGGCAAGCTGGTGCACACGAGATATTGTTGTTGCGTGTGTCACAGTCTGATCCCCTGCAGGTGATGCTCGGAGGTGCTGTGTTGAGAGCAGCGTGGGGTGACCCCGACGCCGTATTAAGGAGAAGCGATGCAAGCTGGCGTCTGAGGCTGCCGGCCACCACAGCTGGAGTGAAGGAAGAAGCCGCGCCTCGCCATGTCACCTGAACAAGGGAGGTGAAGTCCCTGTGACATCATTATGATGCCCACCTGGTTGTGATGTGACCACTAGGGGGCCGACTTTCTAAATACTAGTCCTGGTCTCTCCGCAGAGTGGCATCCTCAGTTCCACAAAAACACACGCAATCGTGGGACACACTGGAAACGGGATCGGAAGAGGCGGAGTGTTAGTTAAAATGCAAAATGATTCGAGCAATGCTATGCTAATGAGGAGGATGGGGAGGCGGTCCTGGGAGCACACATCAGGAGGTTCTTCTCTCTACCCCCAGACCACCTGTTCCTACATCCACCAGCACTCTCTGCCCCTCAGCCATCGGCGCCTCCTTCAGGGCGTATCAGCAATGACTGCACTATTAACGATAAGAAGGCGTCCGCGATCTCAACGGGTCATAGGTGGGGTACAGGCTGCGCCCCAAGAACTGACCAAACTGCAGCCGGCCGTGGTGGGGACTACAAACTCCAGCATGCCTGTGAGCCACCAGACGTAGAGTAATGATTTTACTGCGCCATATGGACCAGTTCAGAAGAGGAGCGGAAATAAAAGACTTATTCTACTCCAGACAATACATCACCAATATTGTTTGCGGTTGCAAGAGAGAGATACAGAAAAGTCAGCACAATCAACAGAATGGGATCGGGGGGGGGGGGGGGGGAACTAATTGCTAAAACCGGGCGTTATGTAGGCAATGTCGGTATCCAACAGATCAGACCACTTAGCTTCATGTGGCAGCACACAGTCAGGTGACCTCCCCTCCAGCAGTTGGAGTTCCGTCCAGTTATGTGTAAATACTCTTTGCGTCTCCCAGACATAAGACACAGCCACAGAGTATTGAATGCTGAAAATAATTGCACTTGATGGACAAGGACAGGTGATCACATTAATAATATTCGCACCTGATGGCCCATGATACGTGTGTGTTCTCATGAGTAAGTTTCAATTTGAAGTGACGAGCATGGGAAAAGTAGTAGGAAACCAGCAGTGAGAACGGTCCACATGGCTTGTATAGTCTGTGCGGTGTGAGATGGACCTACATGTGTAGGTGTTAATTATCTTTTGGGGCCTCCACTTATTATAAATTCTCTGGTGTGGAATATGAAATGCTGAGCAATGGAAAAAGTAGTAGAAACCAGCAGTGATGAAACGGTTATACATTGTGGTATAGTTTGTTGCTGTGTGAGCATGGTTAACATGTGGTGAAGGTGTTAATTATCTCTTTGGGGCATCCGTTATCTATAAATCTCTGGTGTGGGGGGGCTTATATTATCATACTGTGTGGCATTGGGGTCTGTTGGTTATAGTCTCTGGCGCAGTGTGTACAGGTGATATTTGGTGCTGGTTCACTAGAGCACACCCTTTGCAAGTAGAGCCCTCTCTGTAAAGAGCTCCCCTGTGTGTGGTATAATCAGGACCCCAGTAATACTTCACCACAATATTTAATGATTGGCACACACACACAATCCAGTGTTGGACTACCTGAGGGGGTGGGGGGATGGGGCCGGTCAATGTCGCTGCACTCGGGCCTCGTTCTCGTCTCGAGTTCCATAACTAATAGCATATATACTAATAATAATATTATTAAAATATTTGCGGGCGGATCACACGAGCAACGAAACCCGACATCTATAGAAGCAGCAGTGGTGGTGGCAGCCCCCTGGCTGGCGGGTACGGCCACCACGACACGTAGAAGAAATTACTGATTGCGTTTTCACAGCGATGGCGGAGGGCCGCAGCCTGAAGGTTCCTCGGCAGGGACGACCCAAGCGACAGCACGGAGCCGGTAACAACTGGTTTTCAAAATATATAGATATATATGTACAGGGCACCCGGGGCCACGTTTACAGCGCAGCGCAGCCAAGTCCTAGGCGTAGTCACAGTGCGAATCCTGCTTTCCTGGTGCAATGAGGCACCGAGTGTGTTGTGCGGGTGGGGATCTGCTGGCCCACCCACGGTGGGGCAGGTGGTGAATCTGTGATGAGCTTTACAGAGCATCGGGGTCGTCACATTGTATTTCGTCCCCCTGAGAAGTTGACATGAAAGGCCTGGACACAATGTATCACTGGGCGCCCCCCCGTATATAGGACCTCATAGATCTACTATAGTCCGTAGGGTGCACAGCCGAGACGTGTGGCCCGGGCGGCTGCGGGGCCATCTGTTTTATACGCCCTCCGTGGGACAGGGTATCTGCTCGTTCACCAGTTCAGTCTTAGTGATTTTTTTCCAGCGCCTCTTCTTGGGGGGCCTCTGTACCGTCACTGGGGCGTGCGTCGGGGGGGCGGTGGTGGTTTACGCTCCTGTCCGACTTTCTTAGGGGGCAGTGCCCTGGGCGGGGGCACGTGCGGATGGTTGATGGATGACTGGACGGGATATGTAGCTTCCCCGGGGGCGCTGTTACTGCTATTGACCTGGGGCTTCACCGGTGGGGGGTGGGACCCGTGTTATCAGGGGTTCTGGGATCGGGGGTCCACTCCTATGTCGGCAGTGAGGTTGGTGTGACGAGCCTCCAGCTCCCGGAGACAGCGGGTGTAGGTCAGGGAGTTCATCCCGTCCTGTGTCAACATTCCCTGTGGCGGAATCAGGAGATCAAAACTGCGGGAGAAAAGAGAGGGCAATGACTGGGGCCCCCCACACCCCCGTACCATAGTTACATCCAGAGCTGCATCCATCAGAGACGGCTCCTGGTTAATGCTGCCTCTCACCTTTCTGACCTTCACCTGATCTCATTACACGCTCCGGCTGAGCGACGTATCCCCACCGATCCCCCACACTGATTCCCACCCTCAGCATTACTACACCATTGCTTGCTGTCGTCCTCACTGGTGCGGCGTTATCCTCGGTTACCCAGGTCCCCCTTGTGCTTCACATCTGTAGTGACCCACAGGACACAGGAGGGCGAGCGATTTCATCCCAGCCAAGCCGAACCTTTGAACACAGAGAGAAGACGGTACCACAGGGCGGGACTTAGATACACAGCCAGCAGACAGTATCACACAGGACAGGTTGATATACCACAGGTCATGCAGTTAGTATCACACAGGATGGAGTAGAACACAGCTCAGCAGAGAGTATCACACAGGGCGGGATTAGGGATTATACACATCTCAGCGTCAGTCATCACACAGGATAGAATTAGATACACAGCTCAGCAGACAGTATTCACAAGGATTAGGATTAGATACACAGCTCAGAAGACAGTATCCACACAGGAAAGGGTTATATTACACCAGGTCCAGCAGCTCAGTATCACACAGTGATGTAGGATAGATACACAGTCAGCAGACAGTATCACCAGGATATGGATGTAAGACACAGCTCACAGCAGACTGGTCACCATGTAGGATAGATACACAGTCTAGCAGCAGCCGGATCACACAAGGAAAGGTTATATACAAGGTCAGACAGTTAGTATCACACAGGATAGGATTAGCATACAGCCCAGCAGTATCACACAGGAGAGGATTAGATATACATTAGCCCAGAGGCAGTATTACACAGGATAGGATTAGATACACAGCTCAGTATCAACACAGGATATGATTAGATAACAGCATCAGCAGACTGTATCACACAGGAGAGGGATTAAGATACCCAGCCCAGTCAGTATCACAAAGGATATGGATTAGATGTACAGTCAGCAGCAGACACCAGGAGAGGAGAGATTAGGTACAGCTCTGCAGAGTATAACACAGGATAATATTAGAATACACAGTCTCAGAGAGCAAGTATCACACAGAGAGGATTAGAGTACCAAGCCCAGCAGTATCACAACAGCTAGGATTAGGATGTAAGCTCGCAGTATCACACAGGATAGGATAGCTAACAGCTCAGCAGTATCACACAGGATGGGATTAGTACACAGCTCAGCAGACGATATCACACAGGATAGGATTAATCACAGCGCAGCAAGTATCACAAGGATAGGATTAGATACACAGCGAGCAGTATCACACAGGATAGGGATTGTACACACTCAGCAGCAGTAATCACAAGGAGGGGAGATACACAGCCTCAGGAGGCATATCCAAAAGGGAGGGGATAGAACCACACCAGCAGACAGATCAACAGGTGGGTGAGATACACACAACTCGAAAGAAAACAGATCACAACAGGATGAGGATTAGGATACACAGCTCAGCAGACAGTATCACACAGGATAGTATTAGATACACAGCTCAGCCGGCAGTATCACACTTGGCAGGCTTAGATACCCTGGGAGGGCTCCTCACCTGGTGGCGATGTCGTCGTCCTCTCCCCCCCAGCCCCAGTACTCATTGGGGAAGCCGTTCATCTTCATGTACTGTTCGGGGGTCACGGCTGACACCCCCCCAAAATACTGTGGATAGGGGAGACTGCGGAGGAAGCAGAGACATTATGGAGATGAGATCCAGGAAGATGGAGCAGATGGTGCGGAGGAACACATTAACCCTTGCTGCACTACCGTGCTGATAATGTAGGGATGAGGCAGCAGACTCCGCCCACAATGACAGCTGGGGGGCCCCATAATCCAGCATTGGGGGCCACGTGATAATATCTCTACCTGCAGCCTCCACCGGGGGGCGCTTAGTGTATACAGACTCCCCCTAGGTGTAGACCTTACCTGTAGCTGAACTTGTTCATGGCCACCGAGGCGTGCTTGGGGCTCCAGGGGTCGCACACGTACAGGTTGTGGTCGTTCTCCGGGATGAGGTCAACGTCGTGCAGGAAGAGGCAGTCCCAGTCCTCGTCCCTCATCGCCTCCTTCACCCCAACATTCAGCAGCTTCGCCCGATTAAAGGTGGAGTTACCTGACTGTGACAGATAATGTGTATAGAGGGAGGTACGAGGCGCGAGGCAGCGCAGTATATGGGGAGGGCAGTATAGGGCCCAGTATGTTGGGGTCTGGTTCCTCACCTGGTGTATGATGTAGATGCCGTACTGGAGCTGCTGGCGCTGGAGGAAGGGGTGCAGGTAGTAGAGCAGGTGCCGCAGGTGAGTCTCCCGGTTCCGGTGAGGGATGATCACCGCCGTCTTATGGCGCGACTCACAGTTAGGAGGCTTGTACCTACCCCCCGCACTCACCAAAGGATTCTTCTCCTGTATGCGGGCAGGGTGGGCACCGACTAAAGGTGACACTGATAGGACCCACTGCAAGAGAGAAGGAGAACCCAGACTACATCACACTGTACTATACAGACGAATACTACTTGCACCAAGACAGATTACACGCTTATATAGTAGTTAATCCTGTACATAGGGGGGCAGTATATAGTAGTATTATTCCTGTAATAGGGGCAGATTATAGTAGTTATAGTATGTACATGGGCAGTATATCGTAGTTAAGTCTGTACATAGGGGGGCAGTATAAGTAGTTATTGTACTAGGGCCAGATTATAGTAGTATATTCCGTACATAGGGGACACAGTATTATAGTAGTTATATTCTGTTACATACGGGCAGTATTATAGTAGTTATTCTGTACATAGGGGGCAGTAGTATTATAGTAGTTATATTTCCGTACATAGGGGCAGTATTATAGTAGTTATATTCCTTGGTACATAGTGGGCAGTATTATAGTAGTTATTCTTGTACATAGGGTGGCAAGATAGTAGTAATCTGACTAGGGGGCAGTATTATAGTAGTTATATTCCGTACATAGGGGCAGTATTGATAGTGTGAATTCTGTACATAGGGGGCCAGTATATAGTAGTTATATTCTGTACATAGGGGCAGTATTGTATTATAGTAGTTATATTCTTGACATAGGGGGCAGTATTATGTAGTTATATCTGTACATAGGGGCGTATTATAGTAGTATATCTGTACATAGGGGCGTATATAGAGTTATATTCTGTTACATAGGGGGCAGTATATAGTAGTTTATTTCTTGTACATAGGGGGCAGTATTATCGTAGTTATATTCTTGTACAAGGGGGCAGTATTATAGTAGTATGTCTGTACATAGGGGGCAGTATTTATAGTAGTTATATTCTGTACATAGGGGGGCAGTATTATAGTAGTGTATGAATTCTGGTAAGGGGGCAGTATTATAGTAGTTATATTCTTGTACATAGGGGCAGTATTAGTATGTAAGGATGTTGTTATATCCGTGTACATAGGGGCAGTATTATAGTAGTTATATTCCTGTACATAGGGGGCAGTATTATAGTAGTTAGATTCTTGTACATAGGGGGCAGTATTAAGTAGTTATTCTGTACATAGGGGACGATATAGTAGTTATATTCCTGTACATAGGGCAGTATTATAGTGTATATTCTTGTACATAGGGGCAGTATTATAGTAGTATATTATTGTACATAGGGGGACGTACATAGTATAGTAGTAGTTATATTCCTGTAACATGAGGGACAGTATTATAGTTATAGTAGATTAGTAATCCTGTACATGGGGGCAGTATTATAGTAGTTTAATCTGTACATAGGGGGCAGTATAGTAGGATATTATAGTAGTTATATTCTTGTACATAGGGGCAGTATTATAGTAGTTATATTCTTGTACAAGGGGGCAGTGCATATTGAGTAGTTATTATTCTTGTACATAGGGGGCAGTATTATAGTAGTATATCTGTACATAGGGGGCAGTAGTATTATAGTAGTTATATCCTGTACATAGGGGCAGTATTATAGTAGTTATATTCTTGTACATAGGGGGAGTATATGTAGTTATATTCTTGTACATAGGGGGCAGTATTATAGTAGTTATATTCTTTACTAGGGGGCTAGTATTATAGTAGTATATCTTGTACATAGGGCGAGGGTATTATAGTACGTGTGTTATATTCTTCTTACATAGGGGCAGTAATAGTAGTTATAGTCCGTACATAGGGGGCAGATATTTAGTAGTTATATTCCTGGACATAGGGGGCAGTATTATGGAGTTTATATTCCTGTACATAGGGGCAGTATGTATAGAGTTATATTCTTGTAACATAGGGGGCAGTATTATAGTAGTTATATTCTTGTACATAGGGGGCAGTATTTAAGTAGTTATATCCCTGTACTAGGGGGGCAGTATTATAGAGTAATTCGTAATAGGGGGGGAAGTATGTATTAGTAGTTATATTCCTGTACATAGGGACAGTATTATAGTAGTTATATTCTGTTACAGGGGGGCAGTAGTATTATAGTAGTTAAATCTTGTACATAGGGGCAGTATTAGTAGTAGTTATATTCTTGTACATAGGGGCAGTATATAGTTAGTAGTAGTCTTGTACATAGGGGGCCAGTTAGTATAGTAGTATCTTCGTGTACATAGGGGGCAGTCAGTATTAGTAGTGTATATTCTTTGTACATAGGGGGGCAGTATTATTGTAGTTATATTCTGTACATAGGGGCGGTATTTAGTAGTGATATTCTTGTAACATAGGGGGCAGTATTATAGTAGTTAATTCTGTAACATAGGGGGCAGTATTATAGTAGTTTATATTCCTGTACATAGGGGGCAGTATTATAGTAGTTATATTCTTGTCCATAGGGGGCAGTATTATAGTAGTTATATTCTTGTCCATAGGGGGCAGTATTATAGTAGTTATATTCTTGTACATAGGGGGCAGTATTATAGTAGTTATATTCTTGTACATAGGGGGCAGTATTATAGCAGTTATATTCTTGTACATAGGGGGCAGTATTATAGCAGTTATATTCTTGTACATAGGGGGCAGTATTATAGCAGCTATATTCTTGTACATAGGGGGCAGTATTCCATTACTTACACAAGTATGGGGATTTTTCTGGGCACCATGGTAGTAATTCCCCGGCTTGCAGTCTGGGGTGCAGTGTTGCTTGTAGGCGGGTGAGGTTGGTGTACACATCATGGGTTCGGGTGTAGTCAAAGTTTGGCTCTGAAGAACGACCGAAGATGGAGGCTAGGCTCCGCAGGCCACCAAACGAAAAATACACCATGAAGGCAAACTGGAAGCCGATGAGCATGGCCAGCGTGCACGGCCGCTCCAGGACACGGCGGATCATCTTCCCGCTCTGTAAGACACAGACACCCTGTTACCGGTCCAGCGGGAGCAGAACTGATGTCTTCTCACTTCTTGTCTTTCTCTAAGACTCTTAAGGCGCGGTGCTATTTACCTTCCATTATGTGAGAGAGGGAGGACTTTCTGTCTGGTATTTGAAGTGGAGCATGACGTATAATAATGATTTGCAGGAGCTGAGGTGTGCATGATGAGGTTCCGCAGCAGCTGGGGTGTGCATGATGAGATTCTGCAGCAGCTGGGGTGTGCATAAGGAGGTTCTACAGCAGCTGGGTGTGTACTATGAGGTTCTGCAGCAGCTGGGTGTGTATTATGAGGTTCTGCTGCAGCTGGGTGTGTATTATGAGGTTCTGCAGCAGCTGGGGTGTATGTTATGAGGTTTTGCAGCAGATTAGGTGTGCATGATGAGGTTCTGCAGCAGCTGGGGTGAGTATTATGAGGTTCTGCAGCAGCTGGGGTGTATATTAGGAGGTTTTACAGTAGATGAGGTGTGTATTATGAGAAGTGCAGACACAGTAATTCTAGATTTCCTGCATACAAATCACATTGTAAAATTACATAGCAACCATCAGCCCTCGCTGCACCTCTGGAGCCATCGGCTTCTCCTAGTTACTGTTGCTAGGAATGCTGTGTGACCACTAGGGATTATAATGTGAGGAGAGGGGTGTCTAAGAGACCCCCAGCCTCCCCTAAACCTCCTGGTAATAACCATTCCCTGCAGACTGTTCTTCAGTGCTCCAGGCAGGGGGCGCTCTACAGGTGAGGCTCAGGTATGCCGGAAATCTATGACCGACAGGTACGATAAGACTGGAATGTCCCCAAAGCCACCAAAGCATAAAGAACCCAAGCAAGTGTGACCAGAGGGAACCCTGCCAGGAATAGCGGTGTATCTAATCCTATCCTGTGTGATACTGCCTGCTGAGCTGTGTATCTAATCCTATCCTGTGTGATACTGTCTGCTGAGCTGTGTATCTAATCCTATCCTATGTGATACTGCCTGCTGAGCTGTGTATCTAATCCTATCCTAAGTGATACTGCCTGCTGAGCTGTGTATCTAATCCTATCCTATGTGATACTGCCTGCTGATCTGTGTATCTAATCCTATCCTGTGTGATACTGTCTGCTGAGCTGTGTATCTAATCCTATCCTGTGTGATACTGACTGCTGAGCTGAGTATCTAATCCTATCCTATCTGATACTGTCTGCTGAGCTGTGTATCTAATCCTATCCTGTGTGATACTGTCTGCTGAGCTGTGTATCTAATCCTATCCTGTGTGATACAGTCTGCCAAACTGTATATCTAATCCTACCCTGTGTGATACTGCTGAGCTGTGTATCTAATCCTCTCCTGTGTGATACTGCTGAGTTGTGTATCTAATCCTATCCTGTGTGATACTGTCTGCTGAGCTGGGTATCTAATGCTTTCATGTGTGATACTGTCTGCTGAGCTGGGTATCTAATCCTATCCTGTGTGATACTGTCTGCTGAGCTGGGTATCTAATCCTGGCATGTGTGATACTGTCCCCTGCTGGTGTGGTACGTGGATTGCTCACCAGATTACTGTGATGTGCTGAGGTTCTGGTTCTGTCTCCTCCTGTATTACCCAGTGTTTGGGTTGTGTTGAGGCCGCTGTGCTCCTGTACACCTGTGTGCGACTTATGGCGATGGTAAGGGTAGGTATAGCAGAGGTAGGTGGGCGTTACAGGTGTTGCTATAACTGAGTTTGTGTTATGTGTCGACGCTGAACAATCCTTCGGCTAACAATAAGGAGAAACGAAAATAGCAGGAATGTGGTGATCAGTCAGCGGGGGACAGGACCCGGGACGGGGGTTCCCAGCGTCCCTCATGTTACCTGACAACATGGTGCAATGTGACAAAGCCTCTTATACTGAAACCTGAGATATATCACTATAATAGAAAGATGAGTGACAACCAATATGACCGCCGTAACAGCTACTACTGTGGTGATATAACCATAACAACCGAGAAGATTAGGAGAAATGAGGGGACACTAATAACTGTGACACAGGGGGAGATAAGGGGACACTAATGACTGTGACACAGGGGGGAGATGAGGGGACACTAGTGACTGTGACACGGGGAGATGAGGGGAGACTAGTGACTGTGACACAGGGGGAGATGAGGGGACACTAATGACTGTGACACAGGGGGAGATGAGGGGACACTAATGACTGTGACACAGGGGGAGATGAGGGGACACTAATGACTGTGACACAGGGGGAGATGAGGGGACACTAATGACTGTGGCACAGGGGGAGATGAGGGGACACTAATGACTGTGACACAGGGGGGAGATGAGGGGACACTAATGACTGTGACACAGGGGGAGATGAGGGGACACTAATGACTGGGAGGGCATGCTGGGAGTTGTAGTTCAGCACATGACTCTTTGTTATGTGTACAGGTCCATGTGTTTTGTCAGGTGATGACCACAATCCCTCAGGAGATGCTCCTACCACCAGTATGAGGAGCCTGTGGGTGCTGGGTGTCCCATGTCATGTTGGAGGACCCCCAGGTTCCAGGCCAGGTGAGTGACTGCAGGTAGGAGCACAGGTGACATTGTGTGTGAGCGGAGAAGCCGAGCATCTCCAGACCTAGACCCTGTGGGGCACCTGTGGGACAGGAGAAGGAGGTGCAGCACGAGGTCACTATCATTCATGGAGGAGGAAGAGATAAGCGCTGGGAATAATGCAGTCACACAAGGTATTGTCACTCTGGGACAATCTGGCCATTGTCACGTAGGATGCAGTTACTTTGTAGCCTGCGGGTTACACATTAATGTCTGTGTGTTATACACTTACTACAATCAATTGTATCACACGGGCAGATCTTCAGTGATGTCCAAAGAAAAATAGAAGAAAATATTTCCAAAAATGTGGGGGGTTTAAGAAAAAAAAAATCTGTGGGCCCCCCAAATACCTGTCTCTAATTCAATGCACCCCCAAATACCTGTGTGTCATCCAAAGCGCCCCCCCCCCATATACCTGTCTCTAATCCAGAGCGCCCCCATATACCTGTCTCTAATCCAGAGCGCCCCCCATATACCTGTCTCTAATCCAGACCGCCCCCATTTACCTGTCTCTAATCCAGAGCGCCCCCATATACCTGTCTCTAATCCAGAGCGCCCCCATATACCTGTCTCTAATCCAGAGCGCCTCCCTTATACCTGTTTCTAATCCAGAGCGCCCCCATATACCTGTCTCTAATCCAGAGCGCCTCCCTTATACAGGCAGTCCCCGGGTTAATGTCCAAGGTCGGTTCTGTAGGTTTGGTCTTAAAATAAATTTGTATGTAAGTCGGAACCATATACTTTATAATTCTAACCCCAGCCAAAATTTTTTGGGTCTCTGTGACAATTGGATTTTAAAAATGTTGGATTGTCCAAGAACCATGATTAACAATAAAGCTTCATTAAAGACGCCTGGGATAACTGTTACAGCTGATTATTGTAGCCTGGGGCTAAAGTACAGTAACAACATCCAGAGGTCCGTTTGTAACTAGGGGTCGTCTGTAAATCGGGTGTTCTTAATACACCACGTACCACATACTGTACCGTATACCATACACCACATACTGTGTACCATGTACTGTATACCATACACCACGTACCACATACTGTACCATGTACCGTATACCATACACCATGTACCACATACTGTACCATGTACCGTATACAATACACCATGTACCACATACTGTACCATGTACCGTATACCATACACCGCGTACCACATACTGTACCATGTACCGTATACCATACACCATGTACCACATACTGTACCGTATACCATACACCACGTACCACATACTGTACCGTGTAACGTATACCATACACCACGTACCACATACTGTACCGTGTACCGTATACACTGTGGGACCACAGGGGGAGATGAGGGACACAAGACGTGAACACGGGGGATGAGGGGGGGGACAGGGGACACCTAATGACTGGACACAGGAGAAGTGAGGGACACTATGACTGTGCCACAGGGGGGAGTGAGGGAGCGGGGACCAATGACTGTGACCAGGGGGAGATGATGGGACACTAATGATGTGACACAGGGCAGGATGGGGAGGGGGACACTAATGAGGTGGTAACACAGGGGGGAGATGAGGGGACACTAATGACTGTGGACACAGGGGGAGATGGGGACATAGACTGTGAACACAGGGGAGATGAGGGGACATAATGACTGACACAGGGGGAGAATGAGGGGAGACACTAAGACTGTGACACAGGGGGAGATGAGGGGCACACTAATGACTGGACAGCGGGGAGATGGAGGGGACATAATGACGGTGACAACAGGGGGAGATGACGGGGGGACACTAATGACTGTGGACACAGGAGAAGAGAGATGAGGGGCACTAATGGACGGACACAGGAGAAGATGAGGGGACACTAAGGACTGTGACACGGGGGAGATTGAGGGGACACTAATGACTGTGACACAGGAGGAGATGGGGGACACTAATGACTGTGAACACAGGGGGAGATGATGGGGGACACTAATGACTGTGACACAGGGGAGATGAGGGGCCACTAATGACTGTGACACAGGGGGAGATGAGGGGAAACTAATGACTGTGACACGGGGGAGATGAGGGGACACTAATGACTTGACCTGGGGAGATGAGGGGACCATAATGGACTGTGCACAGGAGAGATGAGGGGACACTAATGACTGTGACACAGGGGGAGATGAGGGACACTAATGACTGTGACAACAGGGGGATGAGGGGACACTAATACTGTGACACAGGGGGAGGATGAGGGGACACAATGCTGTACACGGGGGAGATGAGGGGACACTAATGACTGTGACACGGGGAGATAAAGGGGACACTAATGACTGTGACACAGGGGAGATGAGGGGGACACTAATGACTGTGACACGGGGAGATAAAGGGGACACTAATGACTGTGACAGGGGGAGATGAGGGGACATAATGACTGTTGACACAGGGGGAGATGAGGGGACACTATGACTTGAACAGGGGAGAGGGGGACACTATGACTGACAACAGGGGGAGATGAGGGGACACTAATACTGTGACACAGGGGAGAGAGGGGCCACTAATGACTGTGAACAGGGGGAGATGAGGTGGGACAAATGACTGTGACACAGGGGAGACGGGGACTAGACTGTGACACAGGGGGAGATGAGGGGACACTAATGACGTGACACAGGGGGAGATGAGGGGACACTAATGACTGGGACACAGGGGGAATGGGGACACTAATGACTGGGACACAGGGGGAGTGAGGGGACACTAATGACTGTGACACAGGGGGAGATGAGAGGGACACTAATGACGGACACGGGAAATGGAGGACTAATGACCACAGGGGGAGAGAGGGGACATAATGACTGTGACACCAGGAGATGAGGGGACACTAATGATGTGACACGGGAGATGAGGGGACACTAAGAGGGACACAGGGAGAGAGGGGACACTAATGACTGTGACACAGGGGAGATGAGGGGACACTAAGACTGTGACAACAGGGGGAAGTGAGGGGACACTAAGACTGTGACAGGGGAGATGAGGGGACACTATGACTGGACACACAGGGGGATGAGGGACATTAATGACTGTGGAACAGGGAGATGAGGGGACACTAATGACTGTGACAACAGGGAGATGGGGACACTAATGACTGTGACACAGGGGGAGATGAGGGGACATTAATGACTGTGACACAGGGGGAGATGAGGGGACACTAATGACTGTGACACAGGGGGAGATGAGGGGACACTAATGACTGTGACACAGGGGGAGATGAGGGGACACTAATGACTGACACAGGGGGAGATGAGGGGACACTAATGACTGACACAGGGGGAGAAAGGGAGAGGGGGACACTATGACGTGACACAGGGGGAAGATGAGGGACACTAATGGAATGTGGACAACAGGGGGAGATGAGGGACACTAACTGACTGTGAACAACGGGAGAGGGGGACACTAATGACTGTGACAGGGGAGATAGGGGACACTAATGGACTGTGACACAGGGAGATGAGGGGACACTAATGACTGTGGACACAGGGGAGATGAGGGGCACTAATGACGTGAACAGGGGGAGATGAGGGGACACTAATGACTGTGACACAGGGGGAGATGAGGGGACACTAAGGATGGACACAGGGGGAGATGAGGGGGAAACTAATGACTGTGACACAGGGGGAGATGAGGGGACATTAATGGATGTGACACCGGGAGATGAGGGGACACATATGACTGTGAACGGGGGGAGATGAAGGGGACACTAATGACTGTGACACAGGGAGATGAGGGACCTAATGACTGTGACACAGGGGGAGATGAGGGGACATAATGACTGGGACACAGGGGGGAGAGGGGACATAATGACTGTGACACAGGGGGAGATGAGGGGACACTAATGACTGACACAGGGGGGAGATGAGGGGGACACTAATGATGTGACACACGGAGAGCGGGGACACTATGACTGGGACACGGGAGATAAAGGGACACGAATGACTGTGACACAGTGGGAGATGAGGGGACATTAATGACTGTGAACACAGGAGGAGATGAGGGGACATAAGACTCTGACACAGGGGGAGATGAGGGGACACTATGACTGGACACAAGGGGGAGATGAGGGGGACACTAAAGCGGTGACAGAGGGGAGATGCGAGGACACAGAATGAATGTCAAACGGGGGAGATGAGGGGACACTAATGACTGTGACACAGGGGGAGATGAGGGGACACTAATGACTGTGACACAGGGGGAGATGAGGGGACACTAATGACTGTGACACAGGGGGAGATGAGGGGACACTAATAACTGTGACACGGGGGGAGATGAGGGGACACTAATGACTGTGACACGGGGGAGATGAGGGGACATTAATGACTGTGACACAGGGGGAGATGAGGGGACATTAATGAATGTGACACAGGGGGAGATGAGGGGACACTTATGACTGTGACACAGGGGGGAGATGAGGGGACACTAGTGACTGTGACACAGGGGGGAGATGAGGGGACACTAGTGACTGTGACACAGGGGGAGATGAGGGGACACTAATGACGGTGACACAGGGGGAGATGAGGGGACACTAATGACTGTGACACAGGGGGAGATGAGAGGACACTAATGACTGTGACACAGGGGAGATGAGGGGACATTAATGACTGTGACACAGGGGGAGATGAGGGGACATTAATGACTGTGACACAGGGGGAGATGAGGGGACACTAATGACTGTGACACAGGGGGAGATGAGGGGACACTAATGACTATGACACAGGGGAGATGAGGGGACACCAATGACTGTGACACAGGGGGAGATGAGGGGACACTAATGACTGTGACACCCAAGATATGAGCAGGTTGCTATAGGTAACAGTCCAGTTTCTGCATGTTAGTACGGAAGCCCTGTGAGGACACACTGCTGTCAGTCAGCAGTATCTGAACCTTTCGTCATATTTCTAGTACAGTCCATACGGTGCCAGGCTGCCCACTTCCAATATGGCTGCCGCTACATTCAGAGTAAAGGCGGTGAAGCCGCATACACACTCCCTGAACGTGCGTCAACGTCGCCCACAGTTAAGATGTCTTCCTTCTGTCATTGTTTGCTATGGGACTGAAGCCGAGCTATGGAAAGTAACAAGGACCAATCCCCGACTGAGCTCCTCCTCTTCCAACGGCAGCGGTGCCCGGATGTTCCCGTCTTCCCCGAGCTGCTGCTGATAGAGAAGCTGACGGCTCCGTAATGGCTGCTCCGTCCTGAGAGCACAGAGGAGGCGGTGCAGGTGTCATTGTGAGGAGGCGCCGGAGGGTAAGAGACAGCGGCCATGTCCGGGCCTGGTGCTCCCTTCTCCTCCCAGGGCCTGGGCCCAGAGTATAGCCCCTGCCATAGCACCCAGCATGCCCTGCCCCCTGTGTATATTGTATTTTGTGTCTCTGAACTCTGGCTTAGTTTGCTGCAGTGTTGGTATTTGTTGAGCCACACGCTGCAGCCCAGCCCTGTCCAGCAAGGGTTACTAGAGTGATGGAGGGCAGATCCACTCTACTGCTGGGGGCAGCGTTCAGGAACTCCTTTATATATCTGCCCAGTCTCATTACACCATGCTGGATCTACTAACGTCCTTATACCTTTCCCTATTGCTGATAGTTATTACTTTGCTTTTCTGTGTATCCGACCTCTGCTACATAACTCAACCTTTCGCTAGTGAATCAATCCTGTACATTTGCCGCCATCTTGGTTTTGACGCAGCTGTTTGTCTTTATCTGTTTGTCTCTGTCGTGTATCTTCCAGTATGTCCCTACTTTCCCTAGCATTTCCCCAACCCATTACTGTGTCCTAGTGTGAACACTGGTATAGCTCAGATTTCTTGGTACCTGTCCACTCAACCAGCAGCTGTCAGAGAGGTGCTCCTAAAACCCAATACACAGGAATCTGCTTCCCTCCTTCAGAAATCCCTCAATAATGACTGTGACACAGGGGGGAGATGAGGGGACACTTATGACTGTGACACAGGGGGGAGATGAGGGGACACTAATGACTGTGACACAGGGGGGAGATGAGGGGACACTAATGACTGTGACACAGGGGGGAGATGAGGGGACACTAATGACTGTGACACAGGGGGGAGATGAGGGGACACTAATGACTGTGACACAGGGGGGAGATGAGGGGACACTAATGACTGTGACACAGGGGGGAGATGGGTTACTGAGCGTCACCCTATGTGCGCCCTACAGATGCTCCATGATGTCTGCTGCAATGTTAGGGACGGTGAGTCGCTGTATTAACCCTTAATGCTGGCAGCACTTCTCTCTCATTTTTGTGCAGTTGTATGCAATCTATTGTTCTCTGTTATCAGCCTCTTTGGGATGTGTCTGTAGGACAGGTGGATGCAGTCGCTGCAAGATCAACCCAAGAAATCCTGGATAAATGACACTACAGGGTTAATAGGAGCTGGATTTGACGCCTTTTATCGTTAAGTCGTGATTTCTCGTGTCCGCTTAGATGTATTATTGGTGCAATCATGAAATCCTGCAGGGATAATAATAATCACATGCACTGAAGGGGTTAAGTCTACGATCCTTTTTGGTCATTTGCTGAGCTACCAGCGTAGGTACCAGTGGGGTAAACATTGGGCCAGAGACGCACCATAACCCCCAGCGTGTTCATGTTCCAGGTCCCCGTATTCTTTGATGAGGTGGCGGTATATTTCTCAGAGGATGAATGGCGCCATCTAGAGGAGTGGCAGAAAACGCTGTACAGAGAGGTCACGCGGGAGAACCTGGACCTGGTGCTGTCTGTGGGTAAGGAGTTTCAGACATTGGGATATTGAGGGGTTCAGTCCGACTTATTGTCCAATGACTACTTCTATTTTCTGCCGCAGGCTACCAGTATTGCCGGCCCCCTCCCCCGCCCCGGCTCCTAGGTGACGATGAGGCATCTATTGGCAATTATTTTGGATTTCGGTTGGGTAAGTGAATCCGGTGCTGGTCTATATCATACATGCAAGAGCGTATCCCCTCCCCCGGACATATTATAGGGGTTTTCCAGGATATTGATTACTTGTCCGTATGATATCACATGGCTGATGGTCCAGCACCCCAATGATCAGCTGGGATTGGACAAGTGCGATTATTGGATAGCACCATATATTGTATTGTGGCTGTCTTTGGTATTGCAGTCCAGTTCCATTTATTTGGATAGTGAATAAATGGATGTACCCATGTGACTGATGGATATGATATCACAGATATCACCCAAACGCCACTTGCTGATCGATGTGGGTGTCAAGCCCCCAAAAATCGTCTCATTGCTGCCAATAAGTCCTTATTGGGATCCCTATTGATTTCATTGTAATGCTTCTTTACACCTGTGGAGGCGCTGCAGGAATACAGAACAGTTGTTGCTTTCTGTTTGCTGCCAGATGAGAGCGGATCACATGGGTTTTAGCAGGATAATCTGCAATGGGAATATTTCAGGGACACTTTACCAGAAATTGAGGGTGAAAAGCAGAAGATCCCTATAATTATAACACTTTGACCTTGTAGAGGAAGACCCTAGTGATGACTATTAGGCTCAAGCAATGGGTGTAAGTGTTGCATGCTTTTGGGAGAAGTGGGGCATACTATGGTGGGATCCCCCATTTATCATGAATTATTTCCTTAACATTGCAGGAGAAGAAGTAAGGTGGGATGTAGAAGACAAAGTAGAAGCCCCATTCAGCTGCCCAAAAGCGCTAATCAACGCCAGCAATGAGAGGAAAAAATCCTGCAACCCCCGGATACTACACAGGTGCTCGGAGTGCACGATGGTGTTTGGCAGCTGGACCCTCCTTGAAACTCACAAGAAAACCCACAAGGAAGAAAAGGTTCGGAGTGAAGATGTGGTTCAAGCCGGACAGCAAATTCCTGAAGTTACCCGACGGCCTGCACCCACAGTAAGGGTCTTCCAATGCCCGAATTGTGAAAAATCATTTAGTAACCAGTCCGTCCTATCTCTGCACCAAAAAACTCACACGGGTGAGAAGCTCTTTAAATGTCCAGAGTGCGGCAAGAGCTTCCCGAAGAGGTCCCAGCTGGTGATGCACAAGAGATGCCACATCGAAGAAAGACCCTTCAAGTGCACAGAGTGCGAAAAAAGCTACACCCAGCAGTCCAAGCTGATCGAGCACCAAAGGACACACACTGGAGAAAAACCCTTCAAATGTAGCGAGTGCGGGAAAGGCTTCACCAAGAGGTCGCATCTCAAGGAACATCTGAGAATCCACACAGGAGACAAACCCCATAAGTGTGACCAGTGTGATAAGACATTCCATTACCCATCAAACCTGGTGGAGCATCAGAGGACACACTCCGGTGATCGGCCCTATCAGTGTACCGAGTGTGGTAAGAGCTTCATCAAGATGTCCAAACTCATCGTCCACCTCCGCATTCACACCGGGGAGCGGCCGTACAAGTGCACAGAGTGCGACAAAAGCTTCAGTCAACAATCCAACCTTGTGGTCCATCAAAGGACTCACACTGGAGAGAAACCCTTTAAGTGCAATGACTGCAAGAAGACCTTCAGCTACCATTACACCCTCATGGTCCACCAAAGAACTCACACTGGGGAAAAACCTTACAAGTGTACCCTGTGTGAGAAAGCCTTCACTCAACACTCAAGTCTTAAGCTTCATCTTAAAGTTCACGATCCCCAACTACCCGGAGAGCCAGATAAGATCTTGTCTGAGGAGCCACCAACATCTGACCTGATAAAGACTGCAAAATGCAGACCTCTAAGCATGGTCCCACCAGCATCCACAAGTCCTCACAGTGACGAGCAGGACTATGAGGACAATTATCTTCCACGCTCGCCATTGAGTGAGTACTTAGGTGCCCTTTTACTTCCGGATAAGAAGTATAGCTGCCCTGAGTGTGACAAATCGTTCCTCGATAAGTCTAAGCTTGTAGTCCACCTCCGAACTCACACCGGGGAGCGTCCGTTCAAGTGCTCCATGTGTGATAAGGCTTTTATCCAATGGTCCCGTCTGACCGAGCACAGGAAAACGCACAATGGGGAGAAGCCCTACGTGTGTTCGGAGTGTGGTAAGAGTTTTCTTAAGATGTCTAAATTAACTGTCCATCGTAGGATACACACAGGTGAGAGGCCATATACCTGCACAGAATGTGGGAAGCAGTTCACTCAGCAATCCAACATGGTGATCCACCAGCGGATCCATACTGGGGAGAAACCCTTTAAATGTAATAGCTGTGACAAGATCTTCCGCTACCAGTCGTCTCTCATCAGGCACCGGCGGGATCACACAGGGGACACAGAGACCTAGCGGGACCAAACATTGTGCTGTATACTCCTAGTGATGTCAGGGTTCATGCTCTGTATCTCAGGGCCTACAATAAAGCACTATATTTGTGGACAATCCCATGTCTTGGCTGTGTCTTTATGCCCCTTTGATCTCAGGCTCTGGTTGTTGTGTTCTCCTCTCAGAAGGGTCACCCATTGGGTTTTCTTTAGGACACTTGAGATCTTGACTTTGTCATTGCCACAAAAAAACTCCTTCTAATGCCATGGATCTACTTTCTTACTGTGTGAGTCAGAAGGTTCTGATGGGTCATGGACTCCCTGCACCTGAGCTTAGGGACCACCTGTATATGCTGCGGTACAGGCATAGGTGTATGCCTGTACCTCCAGAGTTTTCCCATTGTGGACATGCCATAGATGTCCAATAGACGCAGGTCCCAGAGATGCAGCCCAGACATTGGTAAGCACCGTTCTATCCCTGCTACATCTATGTATGCTAATGATGCCTAATCTATTACCCTAATAGTCACAACCAGGATATTACTGTACCTAAGAAAAAGGGAACTTATAAGATGAGGGAACACTAATGACTGTGACACAGGGGGAGATGAGGGAACACTAATGACTGTGACACAGAGGGGAGATGAGGGGACACTAATGACTGTGACACAGGGGGAGATGAGGGGACACTAATGACTGTGACACAGGGGGGAGATGAGGGGACACTAATGACTGTGACACAGGAGGAGATGAGGGGACACTAATGACTGTGACACAAGGAGATGAGGGGACACTAATGACTGTGACACAGGGGGAGATGAGGGGACACTAATGACTGTGACACAGGCGGAGATGAGGGGACACTAATGACTGTGACACAGGGGGAGATGAGAGGACACTAATGACTGTGACACAGGGTGAGATGAGGGGACACTAATGACTGTTACACACTGGAGGAGATGAGGGGACACTAATGACTGTGACACAGGGTGAGATGAGGGGACACTAATGACTGTGACACACAGGAGGATGATGGGAGTTGTAGTTCTGCCCGGCCCCACCTCCTCCGCTCCTCGGCTCTGGGGACTACATCTCCCAGTGATGCTTTGCGGGTGACGTGTGACCCCGGTCGTGCACAGTCCGGGCGCTGCCCCGGGTGTCGGGTGTGCGGGGGCGGGTGTCCGCGGCCTCCATGTCCCCTCTCTCCTCCTACTTCCTGTCCGCCCCGGCTGTGCTGTGTCCTCACTCCCCGGCAGTCGCATCCCCGGAGCCCAGACAATAGGACGGAGCCCGGAGCTGAGCGGCGCCCAGGACCATGTACGAGCGAGGTAAGAGGCGCCCGGCACCCCCATATCCACGGAGACTGCACCCCATGTATATAAGACACCTGTGCTCCGGTGTACCGCACCCCAATATATCCCTAATATTACACCCATCATCCTGCACCCTGTGTGTAGTACCCCGCTACTGTATCGTGTATATAAGCCCCCCTGTGCTGCACCCCAACATTACCTAATGTATGATTATCCTGCTCATGGCACCCCCATTATATCACACATTGCAGGCTGCACCCAATATTACCCTGCCGGTAACTACAGCACCCAATGCACCCACAACCCCTTACATTCTGCACCCCTGCACCCCCCTGTGCCTTGTGCACCCCCATTATATCACACATTGCAGGCTGCACCCAATATTACCTCTTCCCTGCCGGTAACTACAGCACCCAATGCACCCACAACTTACATCCCTTACATTCTGCACAGCCTGCACCCCCTCTGCACCCCATTATCCACCAGGTGTATGATATGGGTGCTGCCCTCATTCCTCTCATCACCTTGTGTCATGTCCCTCACCTCACACATCAGAGGGTCTGCAGCGCCCCCCGCCCCTCCAGGCCGCTCCTGGTAATTGTCCCCCGTGTGATGACAGACGCGCGGAGCCACCAGCTGTCACATCGCTCTGGTCCCGCACTTCTTATCTTTACATCCGCCAATAACTTTTGTTTCTCTTCTTTTATATATTAACATTAAACCTCATTTTAATTTAAAAAAAATGTTTTTATATTTTTTCTCTGCTGTTCATAGACTGAGCATTGGGCGTCTTGTAGCTTCTTCTGTGCTGCCGTCGCTCGTGATATTATTTTTGAGGTTTTTCTATAATATTTTGTAGATTTTTGGGCTCGGGTCACTTCTGCATTGAGGCTTCCCTTGTTTTGTGCACTGTCAGCAGTTTTGTTTTGTGTTTTCTCTACATCATTATTATCTCTCTCTCTGTTTTTCTATTGGACGTCTGAAAATAAATACTATTATCCTGTTACTTTGTTCCCTTTCTTTTTCTTTCGTTATTGTTTTGGGAGTTTGTACTGTAAGCACAGATATTGTGGGGCTTTCCCATGTGGCCACCAATATTGTATTTATTTCTCTCATTGGTGTTTTTATATTTTCCACATGTTTTCCCATATTTTTCTATATTTTATGATGTTCCTGTATTTGCCGATCACTGTGACTTGTGCCCAATTATGTAGTTGCCATCTCCTCGTGTTTTTCCCTGCGCTGTCACTATTGCTCGTGTCTGCGCTGTGGTTGAGGGGGGTGGAGAGGCGCAGGGATATCTTACACCCCCCTGATCCTGTTGCAGCTCGTTCTCACAAATGGGGGCATTCATCATTGCTGACAAGTGCCCTACTTTGCAATGCATGACTTTCTTCCCAGCAGAGTGTGATCAGCAGATCCCCAGGACTCGGGACCCCTCGGCTCCTCCAGGATGATTACACTACGTGCTGGGCTTCTCTTGGGGGATCTTCTTTACCTGGAGATCTGATTTTCCATTGGGGTTATATTGTGCAGCACTATTCATTCCTTACTTTTGTAACCTCCTTTTTTCGCTAATGCTCCAATGCATTAACAATTAAAACTTTGCACGTGGTCATGTTGTTATGTGTATGCAGCCCCCATGCAGACTGATGTGTCAAGGTATCAAATAATGTGCTACTCTACAGTAGGGGTCTGCAGCCTTCAGCACTCAAACTACAATTCCCAGGAAGCCCTATTCCCCTTCAAAGAAATAAATATGCATGCTAGGAATTGCAGTCTAACCTAGCAACACAATAACAAAGTGATGAGGGCAAGATTAGGCTGACACCCAGGTACAGGGTATGTTTGCCATGTGCAGGCACTGCAGCAGCAATAATTTATGGGAAGGAGGCGTTTATAGTATTATAGTAGTATATTCTTGTACATAGGGGCCAGTATTTAGTAGCTTAGTCTCTGTACATAGGGGCAGATTATATAGTTATAGTCGTGTTTACTAGGGGGCAGTATTATAGTGTTATATTCTGTAATAGGGGGCAGTAGTTAGTAGTTATATTCTGTACATAGGAGCGGAGATTATAGTAGTTTATTCTGTAATAGGGGGCAGTATCTATGTAGTATTTCTGTACATAGGGGGGGTAGTATTAGTAGTAGTTATATTCACTGTTTTACAATAGGAGGCAGTATTATAGTTAGTTATAGTCCATGCTCATAGGGGGCAGTATATAGTAGTTAACATAGGAGAAAAGTTATCATGCTGGTCATTCACATCTATACACAGCAATTGTTGTACCATGGTTAATAGATGGATCAGGCTGAATGTCAGTGAGTACTGGAGGGAGGTCGGAGGACCACTGATGGGTCTCTGGTCTCTGGTGAATTTCCTGATATGTGTTGCTGATTGTTCATGGTTCAGTTGCTAATAAAGAGTAGAAAAGAAATTTACTTAAATACAGAAGAAAATTAGTTAGTACCACTTCTTTATTGCCCTTATGGGTCAGCATTGATTATACGGCAGTTGCCTGTAGATGGGACTAGACACTTGTTGTCACTGAGTATGTGACAGGTAATAATGGTCTACTAATACTGCACCAGTCTGCTCATGGTCCTGTTCTTAAAGGGCGCCAGTTACAGTGTTTACCATTGGAGACGAGAGACTAGATACCTTGCTAGCTAATACCGACCCGTTATGATTTAGGGTTATGGTAAAGGATACACCTTCAGTGTACATACAAATATAGTAAATACCACATTTCGGGCTGCAGCATCTGTACATACAGTCCAAGTTGTCCCAGATCTGTGCAGTACCGAGGGGGGGTTGCGCTGCTGCTTACGGATGGCTCTTGTCTTGTGCTTGCCCTCGTTTTTTCGTCTGCATCGGCTTCTGGGGATCGGGCCCTGCGCACGGGGGCTTAGACTTGGGGGCGCTCTCCTGGCTGCGTGTGGAGATTGTGCCTAGCAGTTTCTTGTGGACCGGTGGACCTCCATGCTGGTGTCGGAGGACGAGGCGGTCAACAGGACAGGTTCTCTGATGGACATGACAATCAGTGTCGGATCCTCCATCTTCTTTCAGTTGGGTGCTGGGAAACTGATGTGGAAGGAAAGTCTCGAACGGGGGGTAGAAGACGTGGGGAAGGGGGGAGGGAATGGACTCGTGAGGATGATCAAGGAATATGATTGACAACCTGAGGGACAACAGGAGAGATTATATGCAGAAACACAGAGCCGTATAAGTAATACAAAATGGTCCTCACCCGTGTGCTCTTAACATGATTACTGCAAGATCTTAATGCCTGTGCCACCTAGGATGGTGTGTGTCCACCAGCACCCCCATGCGCTCTTTACACGAGTGGGAAGCCACTCATTCAATCAGACAAGAGACAGCAGTCGTGAGGGACGCCCCCAGTGCACTTGGGCAGAAGCTACACAATTAGTGGAATCTACATTCATACAATGACAGTCTGCTGCTACCAGCGACATACACAAAAGCTCTGATTACAAATCTTCTCCAGGGACAATACGTGGCAATGGCTGCAGTCTACACGGTCACCACCTGTGAAGGTTTCCTGTAGATCTGCACCCTCACTCCCCACCTTCCTCATACAGATCTGGTCCCGTGTTTCCAGGCTCCACCTGCTTGACCACCTCTCTTGGCAGTGGATCCTCCCTGACAGCTGGGGGGCGCTGTCTGTGGACACATTATCCAGTGTAAGAGCTTTCCTTGGTCAGGTTGAAGTTGAGAACGATCTGTGGAATAAGTACAGGTCAGAAGTCGACAGATCTGGATTACAATGTTAGAATCAATATAGATTGTTTGATTTTTTCATATTAAAGTTTATTAAGATTTCTAATAAAACATATAAACAGTATTAACACTTATCACAAAGGAGACGCAGGTTGCACCCAAGGTAAACAATGCTACTCGTGTCACATGTTGACCTTCATGTTCTCACACCATAGGAAGGTTTAGAAATTAGGTTACAATGTGTACACAATATCAATAATAAACCATCAAGATCCTCTCATGAAATCCTCTGAGCTGCTGTGACCAGAACCCCCGTCCTAAATATGAACTGTAATAATATATGTCTTGTTGGTATTTGTCATTTCTTAAAGGGGTTGCCAACATATAGCTATCGATATGTTTAATCCACAAGATGGGAGAGTGTGGCTGCCCTTTAAGTAGTGATGGCACATACTGCCAGTTACACCTTTCTGATGTGTGTGACTTGAAGATGACACTGACCTCTCACCTGGGACCCCGCTGGGGGGGTGACACCGTGGCTCCTGTGCTGCCCTGGACACCGGGTTGGATTCAGCAGCTGGGAAATGGACATAAGTGAATTCACAATCTGAAACTGAAGCAAAAAAGAGACAAGCACTGGTCATTATAGTTTTTCAATACACACGGACACACACATGTCTCATACTGCGTTCTGTGTGACAAAGGTATTGTCCGGAGAGAGGTAATCAGACCTTTGTGTATGTTAGTAGCTACAGGACTGTGATTTATGGATTATATTCCAGGATTATATTGGGAGTGTGTCCTCACTGTAAGCACAGCAGTGTGAGGACGGTCCCAGGCATAAACAAAATACCAAGTTATGATTTAGACCCTTATTGGAGCTTCAGAAATCAGGTAATGGGTCAGGTTAGGGCTGGGGTCATGATGGAGCCCATTCTTTACCTTCGCAGCATTAGAGGTCCCGGGCACAGGTGGAGGACAGGTGCATGGGGCGCTGGAGGCGAAGTCTGGGAAGAGGTGCATGCGGGCGCTGGAGGCGGAGTCTGGGGGGCGGGCTGCCGGCGGCTGGTAAGGAAGAATAAACCTAGAAAAAAAGAGAACACCTAACATTACACCAGAGGTTACAGGCAGCGCGATGGTCTGCAGGAGAACTACCGTCCGATACGAGTGAAGCAGCCAAGTCTACAAGTGACATCAAGAAGAAAAAGTGGCCGGTCGCTGGTTGCCATGGAAACTATGGAGAGATGGGTTGGCAGAGGCAATCAGTGAGAAGAGGATGAAAACCTCAATGATTTATGATGCGAGGGCCGACTCTGCTACATCCACACCTCCAATAGATGAGAGATACAAAACAGGAATACAACCCCTTATCATCCCATCATTGCAGTCGGAGAGGACAGCACAGAGGAAATGCATGAATAGCAATTCTAAAATATTCTGAGCCGGCGGCATTCCGTCGGCACCAGGGGCGGCTCGGCCCCTGTCCGGACCAGGGCGGTCGGCACCTGCCCGGCACCAGGGGCGGCGCTCGGACGTACCCTGCCCTTGCCACCAGGGGCGGCTGGCCTCCCTGCCCTGCACACCAAGGGCGGCTCGGCCTCCCTGCCCGGCACCAGAGGCGGCTCGGCCTCCCTGCCCGGCACCAGAGGCGGCTCGGCCTCCCTGCCCGGCACCAGAGGCGGCTCGGCCCCTGCACACTGGCCCCAGAGGGGCGGCTCGGCCTCCTGCCCTGTCACACCAGAGGCGGCTCGGCCTCCATGCCCTGCACCAGAGGCGGCTCGGCCTCCTGCCCTGCACCGAGGCTGGCCCCTGCCCGACCAGAGGCGGCTCGGCCTCCCTGCCCGCACCAGAGGCGGCTGGCCTCCCTGCCTGCACCAGGGCGGCTCGGCCTCCGCCCTGCAAAGAGGCGGCTCGGCCTCCCCGCCCTGCACCAGAGGCGGTCGGCCTCCCGCCTGCACCAGAGGCGGCTCGGCCTCCCTGCCCTGCACCAGAGGCGGCTCGGCCTCCCTGTCCTGCACCAGATCCGGTGGCCAGGGTCACGTTCTGCTCCGCTGCCTGGGACAGGCCCATTCCTGGATCTCCCTAACATTAGGCAATTGCCCTTAGCCTCACCCAAAGTCTATTTGCAGGGGTTCACAGGACGACCTTGTGTTCTCAGCGCTCACAGCTGCTGTGCAGAGCGACAGCCAACAGCAAACAATGATGGTGGACGGGGAGGAGTCCCCCTGACAGCTGGGAACATGATTAATGGGATGGACGTCGCTTGTCAGGCTCGGAGTGAAATGAGGAATTGGAGTGACGCAGACAAGTGACAGTGATGGATGATGGGAGTCGTGTGTCAGGATCAGTCATCACGTCCACATCCATCACAAGGGCCCCGGATAATGTGCTATAACGGGAGCAGGGGGCACTTCCCACTAATATTAAGACCCCACAATATTAATAAGGGGATAGATGGGATCACAAAGGAGCCGATCATTCTGCACCGATCAGCTACATTAGGCAGATCAGAGGTGACAGAGATCAGACCCCAAACCATCAGAGGTCACAGAGATCAGACCCACACCCGTCCTGTCCCTGAACTGACTGGTGTCGGTGGGATATGAAACCTCCTATGGGGCTGATGAGTACAGCAATCCACTATGTCCAGCAATGCAGAATGGAACAAGCTCCATTCATCCGTCTGTTCTCAGGATCAGTGGGGTCCCAGTGGTCGGACCCCCAGGGATCAGCATGTTAGCCCCATTTTATCTTGGGTTACCCCCTATAAACTGGTTGGACATCCTGTCCGAGGCACTCGGGCTCCTCTAGTGGGTCCTCAGCTCTAAGAACCAGAGGGGGACATGTAATGAAGCTGCGGACCCCTGTTTTATGATCAGCCTTTTATCCCCAGTCTTACAGACAAACCCTCTAAGGTCCATCCTATGGATTTGGTGGGGATCCTTGTCAGCACTTACTTTGCTCACAGGTGTCAGCGCTGAGCTCAGCAGCACCGTCGGCTCCGCTCCATTTCGTAGGGTCACACTGGGGGTCTTGGCGTCCGAGTTTGTTTCAAAGGCTCCTTTATCAAAGTGCAGCGAGCAGAGCCGGTACCTCCCGGGGGCGCCGTTCTCCAGATCCTTCAGTAGCTGAGAATACTCCTGGCCAGAGACCCCGCACACACTGAGCCATCTCTCTGCAGCCTCCCGATCAGCAGGGAAGGGGTGGAAGGTGATAGAGCTGTCCGGCCCCCCAGACTCACTCCTGCACCCCCTCACCAGGCAGCGAGACATCATGGACCTGACAAGAACAGAGACAGAGACCGGCATCAATCAGCGTCACCCAGACATGTCACATCCAACCGGACACACGGAAATTACCATCAGAATACAGGGACAGACATCTAAGAGGGGATTGTATGGGGGATGGGAACCCAAAGAGACCCCATAGAGTCTGTTATAGGAACAATCACCCTCATCCTCCACATAGAAGCTGAAACTACCAATAATACTTACTAATCCCAAACATGTACTATAATGTGTATTGTGTATGCGATTTATATCCTGTATTATACTCCAGAGCTGCACTCACTATTCTGCTGCTGGTGCAGTCACTGTGTACATACATGACATTACTTATCCTGTACTGATCCTGAGTTACATCCTGTATTTACCCCAGAGCTGCACTCACTATTCTGCTGCTGGTGCAGTCCACTGTGTACATACATGACATACTTATCCTGTACTGATCCTGAGTTACATGTATTAACCCAGAGCTGCACTCATTTCTGCTGCTGGTGCAGTCACTGTGTACATACCTGACTACTTATCCTGTACTGATCCTGAGTTACATCCTGTATTATACCCAGAGCTGCACTCACTTTCTGCTGCTGGTGCGTCACTGTGTACATACATGACATTCATTATCCTGTATGATCCTGAGTTACATCCTGTATTATACCCCAGAGCTGCACTCACTATTCTGCTGCTGGTGCAGTCACTGTGTACAACTGCATTACTTTTCCTGTACTGATCTGAGTTACATCCTGTATTTTACCCCAGAGCTGCACTCACTATTCTGCTGCTGGTTGCAGTCCGTGTGTACATACATGACATTACTTCTCCTGTACTGATCCTGAGTTAACTGTATTTATACCCCAGAGCTGCACTCACTATTCTGCTGCTGGTGCAGTCACTGTGTAATACAGGACATTACTTATCCTGTAGATCTGAGTTACATCCTGTATTATACCCCAGAGCTGCATCACTATCTGCTGCTGGTGCAGTCATGTGTACAATACATGACATTACTTATCCGGTACTGTCCGAGTTACATCCTGTATTATACCCCAGAGCTGCACTCACTATTCTGCTGCTGGGGCGTACTGTGTACATACATGACATTACTTATCCTGTACTGATCCTGAGTTACATCTGTATTATACACCAGAGCTGCACTCACTATTCTGCTGCTGGTGCAGTCACTGGGTACATACAGGACATTACTTATCCTGTCTGTATCCTGAGTTACATCCTGTATTATACTCAGAGCTGCACTCACTATTCTGCTGCTGGTGCAGTCACTGTGTACAACATGACATTACTTATCCTGTAGATCTGAGGTACATCCTGTATTATACCCCAGAGCTGCACTCACTATTTGCTGCTGGTGCAGTCACTGTGTACATACATGACATTACTTATCCTGTACTGATCCTGAGTTACATCCGTATTATACCCCAGAGCTGCCACTCAAATATTCTGGCGGTGCAGTCACTGTGTAACATACATGACATTACTTATCCTGTACTGATCTGAGTTACATCCTGTATTATACCCAGAGCTGCACACTCACTATTCTGCTGCGGTTGCAGTCACTGTGACATACATGACATTTATTCCTGTACTGATCCTGAGTTAAGCCTGTATTATACCCGATCAGAGATGCAACACTATTCTGCTGCTGGTTGCAGTTCATGTTGTACATACATGACATTACTTGATCCATGTAACTGATCCTGAGGTTACATCCTGTATTATAGCTCCAGAGCTGCCACTCAACTATTTATGCTGCTGGTGCAGTCACTGTGCACATACATGACATTACTTATCCTGTATGATCTGAGTTACATCCTGTATTATACTCAGAGTTGCACACTCACTATTGGCGGCTTGAGGACTAAAGTTCCCATAGTTGGGGAAGTGCTGGAGCGGTATCATGTGCCTCCTCTCCCTTGTGTCTCCTCGGCTCAGTGTCCCTGTGTATCCGCCTCGGGGCATGTGAAGCAGGTAAGTGCAGATGATGATGTCCTCTCTATAGGTGATTATTAACCCTTCGTGGATCATACTAGTCAGTTCTCTCTTTGTAGATTGTTCTGAATTTTGTGGAGCCGGAGAAGACGGCAGAGGATCGGGAAATCCCTACATCCAGTGATCTGTCCTCTCCTGTGGTCACATCACAGCAGCATCAGGAGACACAGGTAGGTCCTGACCTATGACCCTCCCATGAACCCTATATCTGGCATCATATTCCTGATCTCCTCCTCCTCTTCTTCTCAGACTTGTGATGACCTCCAGCAGAGAACTAGGGAAGAAGCGAGGACCCTGCAGAGACCCCCGGTGTGCCGCAGCTGCCCGCCGCTCCTGAGCGCCCCTTCATGGTTACATCAGGTGATGCACATCCTCTGGTTTTATGTGTGCGGCACATCCATGTTCTAGGATTAACCCATTGGTGACCCTATATTCCGGCACAGGAAACAGAGCGTAACCCAGAGCGACCGGAGACGGACGGGCGGCAGCCACAGGACGTCAGTGACAGCCCCGAGAATAAGGTATTGCAGATCTTCATTGTGTCCCCAGAGAGGGGTCCTGCATGGTCTGATTTATTGACCTCTGACCTTTCCCTCAGGTGACTTATGAAGACGTCGCCATATATTTCTCTAAGGAAGAATGGGAACTCCTTGGGGACGGCGAGAAGGATCTCTACAGGACGGTCATGTCTGATAACTACCGGTCCCTGAGCAGTCTGGGTAACAGTCGCCCCTGTTCACACCTGCGGTTCTGTGCTCATTAAAGGGGCGTGCGTGTCATTACTGTGTTATTCCCCACCCTAGGACTCCTGCAGGAGAAGCCTGACCTTGTGATACGGATGGAGAAGCAGGAGGAGAATCTCTGGGTGAATGAAGAGACCTGCAGGAGGATCCATCCCCCGGGTGAGTGCACGTGAGGTCCTGCCCTGACACACTGTAACAAACTGCAGCTATCAATGTTTTCAGTCCTGTAATGTGAACAGTCATTCATGTGCAACTAAAGACATAGGAGAGGGGATAATTTTCTGATCATTATGGTGGGACCCCCATTGTCACAAAATAGGGGCCTACAGCGCCCACATGAGTGCTCCACATGAAAGTGGGACTGAACCTGCTCTCATAGCAGACGCCCTATTGATGGAGCGCTCTTAATAGTGGATGCTTGAGGCACTTGGAGGTCCTGATTTTGTGGTCACTGGGGGCACTTCAGTGACCAGATAATTATCCCCCCTTATTCTGTGTCATTAGGGGCGCAACAAATTCAGTTTACATTCACAATATGAAGACCTTCTCTGACCTGCTGACAGCTGTGGCATGTGACAGTGTGTCAGTGCAGGACAGAGCTGAAGGCTAAAGCCGTGGCATGGTTCTTGGGCTGTGTATATGTAAGACCTGAGAAGCCTTTTGTGATTTGGGGCCGGTCCAAGCACAATTCTTCTTGTCATTTCAGAGGAGAACCAGGACCTGGATGTGGACGGCTTCAGCCGATGTGCGAAGGACAGTGATGCGTCGTCTTGTTCCGGACGAGGTGAGGCGTGTGATACCGCGTGATGTGTACACGTATGTAACGTGTCTCAGTCGCTGAATATCACTCTCCTTTCTGCAGAGTCTGCTGAGAGTAGTAGTCACCTCGGTGCCTTGATGCGGCTTGTGAATGAGATCCCCGGTTTCCTATTGGGCAGTTCAGTCACAGATGAAAGCTCCTCTCCGGCCCGCAGCACAGAGGATCATGGGAGCAGCCGGACGTTCCTGGAAGGTATGGGTTCTATCCAACACTCGAAAATCTGGGTGACAGCCGCCCTGTAGATCCTAGGGATTGTCCTGATCGACCTAGTAATGCAGTGATATGGATATGCAGGACCTGGAAAAGCTGGATGGATGATGACCCCTGATGACGACTCACTCAGCTTTCCCATCATCTCTTTCACATCTCTGCCTACTTGGGTCTTAACAACTGATTTTTTTTTTATTTTTTTTTATTCCTATCACCTTTTTTATTTTTGGGATTAGGGGTTTGTTTTTTGTGGGACAAGGTGTGTTTCTCAGTGATTTATTCATTTATCATCTCATCTATTTATGGGGAGGAATGAAAGAACATTTAAATGTAATTGTGTCTTTATTGCTTCAAATTTAATCCATTAACTTTATGTTGGAGTTTATTGATACAATATTAATTATTTTACTGCTATTCCTATTTGTTTTTAAGAAAAATACCCTGTTTTTGAACGTTAATCTGTGGATCTTATAAATTTTTATTTTAGTTAAACCAGAAGAGCGATCCCCGTCGGGTTCTCCTGCTTCTGCTCACATTCATCACGAGGCCCCGGAGGTCGCAGCTGATGTGGGGGTGCACAGGAGTCTAGAACACTATAACATCAAAATCGTGACCAAAGCAGAAAAAAGTAAATCTCAGGACCACAATCTTAATATAACAGAACATGAGTGGGGATTATTGGGTGAGTATAATATCACCAACACCCACAGATAGCACTACTCACCCAATAATCCCCACTCATGTTCTGTTATATTAAGATTGTTCCATAATTCACAAGCTCAATAAATCATCACATTTATACAATATATTGTGTATTATCTCATCCAGGTAGGAAACTACTACTGTATATCCATACAATGCTGCCCCCTATGTACAGGAATATAACTACTATAATACTGCCCCCTATGTACAGGAATATAACTACTATAATACTGCCCCCTATGTAAGGAATATAACTACTATAATACTGCCCCCTATGTACAAGAATATAACTACTATAATACTGCCCCCCATGTACAGGAATAACAAAAATTTACTTACCCCGAAATTTTCTTTTCCTGGAGTCCAGGGGCAGCACACACAAATGGGATTTGTAAAGCAGTACCGAAAAATTCTATGGGTGGGCCACATGTTTGTAACTTAAGCACTGCACTGCCACAGAGTGCCTTCTGCTTAAGAGATAGTCTAGCCTAATAATATTTGACAAAGGTTAAAGATGACGACCATGTTGTGGCCTTGTCCACTTTGTCCATGACATAACTCTGTTGAAGAGGTAGCTGTAGGCTGTATAGAAGGAATCCTTATCACTGAGAAGGATCTTGATAGCATGTATACTGTAGTGTTCTTCTATGGTGGCCTTAGACCACCTGGTTATAGTGACAACTTGCCCTTTGCCCAGTTATTGGGAGCACTGGAATAGGAGGCACAAAAAAATAACGGAAGATCATTTTTTAAGGGATGACATCAAGAACTGCTATTCTTAAATCTTGAGTGTGGAGACTTCATTAATCCTAACAAGAGGTTTGTAGATAAAAGGAAGCATACTTTTTTTTTTTTTTTTTTTGGAAAAAAATCTGGCATTGATACCCAGATGAGGAAGTCATCTCAATTTTTGAAGTATGGATCTTAGATTAATGGATCCTGTAGTTCAATAACCCGCCTGGCTGCGATGATGGCGGTCTGAAGAATACTTTAAAGGTGAGGGACCTTTATGTAACAGTTCTGATAGGACCCTGTATAGGGCTGAGAAGACAACCGATAGCGCCTTACAGGAAGGACAGCAGAACTTCTACTATAATACTGCCCCCTATGTACAAGAATATAACTACTATAATACTGCCCCCTATGTACAAGAATATAACTACTATAATACTGCCCCCCATGTACAAGAATATAACTACTATAATACTGCTACCTATGTACAGGAATATAACTACTATAATACTGCCCCCTATGTACAAGAATATAAACTACTATATACTGCCCCCTATGTACGGAAATAACTACTTATAATACGGCCCCCTATGTAGGAGTATAATACATAATACTGCCCCCTATGAAAGGGATATAACTACTATAATCACTGCTCCCACTATGTACAGGAATATGAACTACTATAATATGGCCCCCTAGTGTATCACGGAATAAACTACTATATAGTGCCCCTAGGTACAGGAATATAACTACTAAATGCTGTCCCCTATGTAAAGGAATATAATACTATAATTATGCCCCTATGTACAGGGAATATAACTACTATAATACTGACCCTATGTACAAGATAAACTACACATACTGCCCCCTGTACAAGGAATTATACTACTATCATACTGACCCTATGTACAGGTATATAATACTATAATACTGCCTCCCGATGTACAGGAATATAACTACTATAATATTGCCCCTATGTACAGGAATATAACTACTATAATACTGCCCCCTATGTACAGGAATATAACTACTATAATACTGCCCCCTATGTACAGGAATATAGCTACTATAATACTGCCCCCTATGTACAGGAATATAACTACTACCTGTATGATGCTTCTATGTATAATATATACTATATGCCATGACTGGTGTGACACTACTATCAGTATATTTGGGGGTTGCTCCTGGTGTACACAGGACATGTGACAGAATAAACATCTCTCGGCTCTAGGACTTTGGATCCCGGTGATGTGTTTGTAGTGATAATACAAAATCAAAGCCTCCACTAAAAACAGTTGGGTTTATAGACTGGCTAATCATTGGGTCAGGTCTCTGTGTGATACGTATTTTTAGGAATAATCTGGGTGATGGACAAATCTTTAGGCAGTAACAAGCTACCCGTGGTCAATACTGCCGAATAATACCGCACTTTTCAGATTATAAAACACTTAAGCAAAAAATTAAAAAAAATTGGGCCTTATTTGAAAAATATGGTTACTACAAACAGCCCCTGTGACAGACACAACAGTCCAGAATGCTGTGTATGCGGTATAGCGCCCCCTGCTGGTAGATTTACTGGTATCATAACATTACCTGCACACGCGCCCTGATCACGTCCATGGGGTTAGTGATGGTAGATGCTGTGGCGGCTGCCAGCGGGCCGGAGATGGCCTGAAGCAGGAGGTGAGGACAGTCTTGGGGCGACAGTCGGGATAATTGTTCTAGAAGAAACAAGAGAATCAATGTCGAAAGCAGATGAGACCCGATAAAAGTATAGACGAGACACTATAGCACAGAGCGACCGTCCCACCTACAGGACCACATGGAGGTTAACGTCAACTCTACAGACCTCGCGAGGACCTACCTGCGTAGAAGTGGTAGAATGGCCACCAGACGGCGCTGTTTGGGATGTAGGTGAGCAGAGACGCCACGTAACCTCTGTAGAAACCCTTCAGCCCGTCTGCCTTGAAGATCTGGAGAATGATATCCTTGGTCTGTCCAAACATCACAGCTTGTTTCCTGTCGGCGGGGTGCACTCGGAACCTCCCCATGCTCTCGCCCACGCGCTGCATCATAAGGTGCTGGGATATGACGTCGATGGGCACCGTGATGCTCTGAGCCACCAACGACGCCGAGCCTCCTGCCACCAGAGACTTGACCGTGTTGCTGCTGCTGTAGCCGGACACGTATTTGCGGGTCAGTTCATAGGTGGTGACGTAACACTGGCCGGAGATCAGGGTGAACGTGTTGACCAGGAAACCTCGGTAAAGTCCGGCCGCGCCCTCCGACCTCAAGATCTTCACAAAGGCGTCAAATGTCCCGTTATAAAGACTTTTACCCTTCTGGACCTGAAGCCTCGTCCGAATAAGGGTGAAGGGGTAAACGCTGACCCGGATCATCATAGTCATACACACCCCAAATACATAGAACTTCTTCTTGTCCAAATGTTCCCATTCTATTATCTGAATGTTCCTCTTGTCCTCCATGTCTGCGATCAAATGACGTCACACCTGCAGAAAGACGCGACAATCAAAGACCGAAGACACCAAGGACAACACAATACTAAAGCCATATAAACCACATTATAAAGAAACCACATGGAGCATGCTGCTAGAACCTGGGGATCTGAGGATGTAACTACAGACATTACTGACAAAATGTTGGATATATTTGGCTCTTGGATGAACATACAATGCCCTCTAAACTTTAACTGTGAGCAAAAAGTGCCCCCAACTGTTCATTGCTTTAGTCTTTTTGCACAATTTGCTGTTCTCTAACAAGGTTGTTTGATCCATGAATTGCTCTATTAAATTTCTTGGATCAATTAGAATTGGTAATGAGACAGTCCTCCTCATCATGCTGTTCACATTACGAGACGACACCCAACAATTGATCAAGCAGGATGTTCTATGACAGAAGTGGTCACTGAGCTTGGAGCGTCTTAGAGAGTCATTAATAGGTTGTACCAGAGAGAGCGGAAGAATCACAGAAAGACTTAAGATTAGATGTTCTGTGACCACATCTTATGGCCGCTGCATTGTGAACAATCCCCTTTGGGACCAGGTGATGAATGTCAGATAACTAAAGGGAGGTGAGAGGCACCAGATGTCACATCAGACCATTGGAAAGTGCATACATCAGTGCGGTCTGAGTGCTAGACGACCTGCAAGGTCCTGACCTCACCATCTTACATGGTCCAGGGAACATCTACGCTGGATAAGGGACCTCATCTGACAAAGCGTCAGCTCATCAAGGTAATGGTGAAAGAGCTCCAGGAGACTGAGGACCTCACTTGGAGGGGCCTGCACTCTCTCCAGACCAGGCATCATGTAGAGGCCATAGAGACCTCCCAGAACCTCAATGACCTGAGGGCCGATCATGAAGAAGAGTGGGAGCGGATAATAAGTGATTTGTGACGCTGTTATCCATGCTCAAGACCACATGACTAGTTATGGACCGTGACCTGTATCCTGGGGGGGAGGGGTGCACCCAGCACTGGTGATGAGTTTTGTATCTATACAGTTGCAGCCTCCACCTAGATGCTTTACTTTCATGATACATGTAGTAGCGCATGTGTGGCTGGTATAACACAGCTATATACCTCTACCTACAGATGCAGGTCTTGTCCTCCTGCTCAGGACTGATCCGGATTGTCCTGGCTCCTGCTTATGGGCTCGGCAATGAATACATTTCACAGTTTATGACCCGTTCCCATGTTTCGGCGTCTCCTCACACCTTTTCCTCCAGTGTTATCTGAGCTGCCATCCTGAGTCATAAATGCTTGTTCTTATCAGGTCAGTGACCCCCATCATCATAGGTGTCTCACGCCTCACCCCCACAGGAGCCGATCACAGGGATCAGACACAATGTACCTATAGCTGTGTCCTGCAGGGGTCCAGACAATGGTCACCATAGCCCTGCACTCAACCCCACAGGAGACAATCACAGGGATCACACACAATGTACCTCTAGCTGTGTACACTGGGGGCAGATAATGGGTGCCATAGCCCCTACCACCCACTGAGAGGTGTCTGAGGTCAGGGTGCAGCTTGCGCCGGAGCAGATCACAGGGATCAGACATAATGTACCTATAGTGGGGGCAGGGGTCCAGACAATGGGCACCATTGCCCTGTACTCACCCCCGCAGGAGACAAGCACAGGGATCACACACAATGTACCTCTAGCTGTGTACACTGGGGGCAGATAATGGGTGCCATAGCCCCGCACTCACCCTACCATCTACTGAGAGGTATCTGAAGTCTGGGTGCAGCCCCTGCAGAAGCCAATCACAGTGATAAGATGTACCTCTAGCTGTGTACACTGGGGGCAGGTAATGGGTGCCATAGCCCCGCACTCACCCGACCACCCACTGAGAGGTGAGGTTTGGGTGCAGCTCCTGCAGATGCTGAGTACAGCGGGGGCAGACAATGGGAGCCATCAACCTAGGCCAGTGGTGGCGAACCTATGGCACGGGTGCCAGAGGTGGCACTCAGAGCCCTTTCTGTGGGCACCATCAGCCCAGCACAACAGACAGGACTCAAAGAATCTTCCTACAGTTCCAAGCAACTTAAAAGATGCTGCTTTCAGGCATATTCTAAAGTGATACTTACTTCTCTACTTGGGACTGTAGGAAAAGGGAGAATGAGCAGATAGGGCAAAATTATCTTCGGAGGACCTCCTGCTGACCCCACAATTCTCTGTGTACAGAGGGACACTGGAAAGAAGATAAAATTATGCACATTTTCCATCTTGTCCTCAGGAGGCCAATATGATCGAAAGTTGCTGAAAACGGGGAGCAATAAGTTACTGCTTTCATTTTTGGTTGGCACCTCACGATAAATAAGGGGGGTTTTGGGTTGCAGTTTGGGCACTCGGCCACTAAAAGGTTCGCCATCACTGCCCTAGGCTCACCCCACCACCCCCTGAGATAAGGACAATCCCAGGAATGGGATACAATGCACTCACCTCTCCTCTGGGGGCGCCCTCCTCGCGTCTGACCATACTGAGCTGCTCACAGCCCCATCGCCCCGAGCTCAGGAGACATCACCTGGAGATAGAGAGTGAAGCCAGGGCTTAGATACCTGCATGCCCGCGGATGAGGACATTACATGGGTGATTATGTAAGAGGCAATGCATGCTGGGACGTGTAGTCCCCCAGGTGATGGTCACGTGAAGCTGGCCCCGCCCCCGGTACCTGTCGTTGTGGCTCGGCTCGGGCTCCCGGTGTGTCCAGGCCTCAGCCCCGTTCTCTGGTGCTCAGCCCCGGCCGCTGCTCTGCCCTCTCTCCCCGGGGACACCTTGCTCCCTACTCGCCTGCCCCAAAAACCGGAAGCCAGGGGCCTGGTTGCTAAAGCCAATCACAGGCGCCCGTTACGTCACGTGGGGGGCTGAACACTGTGCATGGACTGATCCATGACTCAAGGGGGGAGGTTACCTTTTCACTTGACCGCAAGGTTTTTTTTGGGGGGGGGTATTATCAAAACCTGTGTGCTAATGAACCGACCAGGTTGCCATAGAAACATCATAGCTTCTCCCACCTGCGGATATTTCCGTCGTGAAGATCTTTTATCCATAGTCCTAGGACGCCCCTCCCACTCCTGAAGGAGACCCGGTTACCAAGGCGACGGCTCTTCTGCCCACACCTGACATGGCCGCCGGGGGAGCTTGACGTCACTGTAGGCGGAGCCTGCCAGCAGCTGCAATGGCCGCCATCATCCTGGTGACATGAATGGTGGGAAAGTGAGGGCAGGGGAAGGTAATGGAGGAGCAGGTGACGTCAGCAGAGGGTGATTATATCTTATTGCAGGTGTCAGCAGGTGACTGGGTTGTATTTCCATGAGGGTGTGATGGATGATGATGTCACTCATGTGCTGATATATGATGTATGATGTCACACACCAGCCCCGCCCCTTATCATGGCTTTTTATCCAGCAGGTCTCGTCTTCTGAGGAGCTGATAATGCCCGAAGCCCCCCCAATCCCTTCCTGATCCCAGCAGTGACCTCTCACCCCGCACCAAAACCTTATACTGGAAGCAATATCATCACCATGGGCAACGTCCTGGCTGTGGCGCCCCCCAGTGGCTCCTGGTGGATGAGGCGGAAGCGAGCAGCTTTACCCAACCCGGGCAGCTTCGATGAACTGCACAAGAGCTGCAAAGGTAATGGCAAAGAGGGGGTTAAAGGGGGTGTCCCAAGTAAATCAGTTATCCCCTATACACAGGGCAAGCTATACCCTATACACAGCGGGGGACAAGCGGATCGGTCAGGGTGCGACTGCTGAGACCCCCAGCTCTGCAGCCCCCTGCTCCTCCATTCACGGTCTATAGGAGAGGTCAGAAAGAACGATCCGTGGGATCTGACCGATGAGATCCTCATCTTTAATATGACACCAGGAGCATTTTTCTAGGTGCTATAGAACAGAGGAGAGAGGCTTTGGTGACACCTGAAACCACTAAACTTGACTCGTCTCATGTGAAGAGTCATATTTCATCCCCTACCTGAGGGCTGGTGGTACAGTGGGGTAAAATCTGGTGACTGTTCCCTTAAAGCCTCGCATAGTTCCCTTCATTTCCCCGACCCATCCAGGTAGAGGGTAAGAGGAAGGTCAGGTGGAGGCCCTCCTACAGCTAGAGCTCCCCTTTAAAGGCAGTTGCCCCCAAGCAAATATGTTCCATCATAATCACTCCCTGCCTGTGCGGTTACTGCACTGATCCGGTTCCGTCCGTTCATTGATTCTGTGATCTGTCCGGTAAATCAGTCAGGCACACGGAGGGTCTTAACCTGCCTTAAAGGGGAGATCTAGTGGGATGAGAGTGAGGTCTCGATGTTGGTGAGGTGGGGTCTCCACACAACTACCTGTGAGAGGGACAAGGATCAATCTCCATAAGACCTAAAGGGAAGGTCCGCCTAAATGAGCGGGGCCTCCATCTAGAACGGGTAGGTCTCCATCTTTACTGTAGGTGTCCTGACTCCGCCCTCTTGTCTTGCAGAGGTTTTCCCGCAGCAGATGGAGGGGATGAAGCTGATCATCAATAAGAACCTCAGCAGCCATTTCCAGGTATCTGCCGCCTCCTCCTACTTTTCTTTCCATTATATCATTTCTTCATCTCAAGATCTCTGCTTCCTGTCAGTAAATAGTCCTAATGAATACTTCTCACTGCTGAGGGTCTGGTATTCAGTCCTGATAATCCGAACAGAGGTCTTGTAAAGTCTATTACATAGTTAAATTTTTTCATGATGGTGGAAAATCCCTTGAAGGCGGACATCTTGGTTAACCCTTTTTTTGCCCTCAGGTCAGCCACCAGGTCCACATGAGCACCATCGGCCTGTCCGGTTATCACTTTAATGGCAAGTACATGGGAGACCCGCAGCCCGGCACCAATGAGGTACAGACACACCTCTAGGGTCAGCCAATCAGATACCAGTGTAATGTAGGGCAGCCGGCTGATTGGACGCTTTCTTCTCTCTTCTTACAGACATTCCCGCTGCTGACCGGAGACATGGACAATGCGGGAAGCCTGAACGCCCAGGCGGCTTTTCTGCTGGCCGAGCGGGTCCGGTCCAAGGCTGTGTTCCAGGTAATCATTCATATAACACGTCAGGAGCCCGGGAAAGCTGGGGGATGTGTCTGCCTCACTTCTACTCCTTGTTATGCAGACTCATCATTCCAAGTTCCTCACCTGGCAAGTAGACGTGGAGTATAGAGGGGAGGATTGTACAGGGACCCTGACCCTGGGGAACCCCGACATCATCAACGAATCAGGTATAGGACCCCCTATATACAACCAATCAGAGGGACAGGGTGGTTCCTATTCTGCTCTCAGCAGCCACCAGGTGGCAGTGTATATCATACAGTCGGACAGTCTGCAAATCCTCATCTGATTGGCCGTCTTGTGATCATCCTGGTTGTAAGTAGTGACCAGGCCCTTGTGGTGGTCCGGGTGGTCAGCACTTCTAGATCAGATGCTTCACTACCTCCCTCAGGGAAGATGATGGCCGCTGGAGCCCAGTATTTCACATCTTGCTTCTCCTCTCCTCTGTTCTTTCCCTGCAGTCATCTTGGTGACACATTTTCTGCAGAGTATCACTCCCCGGCTGGTCCTGGGTGGAGAGCTGGTTTACCACCAGCGAATGGGAGAGGAAGGGGCCATCTTGACCTTGGCGGGAAAATACTCCGGTATGATATTACATGGAGGGGCCGCTAACACGTGATTGATCGTGGTTCTGTCCTGCAACATCTTGCATTGATCACTCATAATGTGGTACCACCGAGAAAACCAGACTTCTAACACTTCTGTAGAAGGGGGTGGCTGGACTATGAGACTTCCCATAGGAGGGGTGTGGCTGGACTATGAGACTTCCCATGGGAGGGGTGTGGCTGGACTATGAGATTTTATCAAAATTCCTGCTGCCGTCTGGTGGCTGCTTAGAGGTACTGCCACCGCTGAATCTTTAAAGAAAGGAAACCACACCACTAAAAGTGGTAGGTTTATATACACATATACATGGCACAGCTCAACCCTTAGCATATTTTGTTAGGGAAAAAAGCCCCTATCTAGAATTATAAGTTATTTAAACTTATAACTCGGCGCCAACACCGCACTTGGCCGGAGCCCCATGCGCGCGCCGGATTCTAAAGTGCTGGAGACCGTGAACGTCACCGAAGTCTCCCACAACCCGCGCACCTGTCGAAATATTAGCACGGAACAGGGGGCCGGTGTTGTGTAGATATGTCTATAAACCACACTTTTAAGGGTGTAGGTTCCTTTACATGTGTATTTAAAAACCAGTGGCCACGCAAGCTACAACGCGACCCCCTCCATGTATACATAATGATGAAAACACCATTCGCACCAGGAAAGCTGGGTGACACAAACTCCTATTTAGGGTCATAATGAATTATGAATGATCGTCTCAAATTCCTCCTCTTCCCAGAATACTGGACCTGCAATCAGAGGAGGTATGGGAGTCCGCAGGAGGGGGCGTGTGCTGTGACACAGGATGGTTCTGGATGTAGGACGGACAATGCCCCATGGAGTCTCCAGTACCTGCGTCACATGTGTACAGCAACTGCACCGCACTGTGCCCCAGGGTCAGCGTGTCCCGTCCTGTCCCCCCAAGCGTCAGGTGGTCCCCGTCCAGTCCCCCCCCCCCCCCCAAGGTCAGCGTGTCCCGTCCTGTCCCCCCCCCAAGGTCAGCGTTGTGGCCCGTCCTGTCCCCCCGCGCCCCCCCAAGGGTACGCGTGTCCCCGTTCCGTCCCAACCAAGGTCAGCGTGTCCCCCTCGTCCCCCCCCCAAGGGTAGCCTGTCCCTCACCAAGCGTCAGGCTTTCGTCCCCGTCCTGTCCCCCTCAAGCGTCAGCGTGTCCATGTCCTGTTCCCCCCCAAGCGTCATGGTGTCCATGTCTGTCCCCCCCCCTACAAGCGTCAGGTGTCCTGTCCTGTCCCCCCAAGTGTCAGCGTGTCCCCCGTCCGTGCCCCCAAGTGTCAGCGGTCCCTGTCTGTCCCCCGCAAGGGTCAGCACTGTCCCCCTCCAGAGTCAGCGTTGTCACCCGTCATGTCCCCCTCCAAGCGTCAGCGTGTCCCTGTCCTGTCCCACCCCAAGCGCAGCGTTCCTGTACTGTCCCCCCCCAAGTGTCACGTGTCCCGTCTGTCCCCCTCAAGCGTCAGCGTGTCCGTCCTGGCCGCCCCCCCCCAAGTGTCTACAGCGTGGCCCCGTATGTCCCCCCCCCCAAGTGTCAGCGTGTCCCGTCCTGTCCCCCCCCCCAAGTGTCAGCGTGTCCCCGTCCTGTCCCCCCCCAGTGTCAGCGTGTCCCGTCCTGTCCCCCCCCCAAGTGCAGCGTGTCCCCGTCCGTGCCGCCCCCCCCCCCAAGTGTCAGCGTTGTCCACCGTCCTGTCCCCCCCCCCAAGTGTCAGCGTGTCCCCGTCCTGTCCACCACCCCAAGTGTCAGCGTGTCCCGTCCTGTCCCCCCCAAGGCAGCGTGTCCCCGTCTGTCCCCCCCAAGTGTCAGCGTGTCGCGTGTCCCTGCCCCCATCCCCCAGGTAGTGGGGGTCGGGTCAGGACTCTCGGACTGTGATGACACGGTGAGTATATCTTATGAGCACCTGATGCAGGGTCCACCACCCATCATGCTCTTCCTTTGTCCATCCCTTCCCCAGCAATAAGAGAGGCGTAAATCTGGGAAAGAACGGCTTTATAAACATGAACAGCGCTCCAAGAGGCCAAACAAATCTCCTGCAGGTGTGAGGTGCACGTACAGGGATGAGTCGCCCTCCAGCGTATGGACCTTGAACGTGGGGCCGCTGGCATCCTGGGTAGTGGTGGGGGTATTGGAGGAATGGATGAGACCTGAGAGTACGGTCAGCACTAGGGGCAGGCATTGTCCCAGATAGTCCTCCGGCACCGACCAGCGATAACAGAGGACACACAGGCTATGGCCCCACATCAGGAGAGCAGAGGCTCGCCGCCCCTCATCCCACCATGATGCTGAACCCGCAGTGAAATTTATATCCAGGGTTCATAAAAGCCCCGAGGGCCAAAGGAACGGGCAGAGGGGCAGTCCGCTTCTCCGACGCCCCCCACACACCACGCGCTGTCCACAGACCCTTTAAAACCATGTTGGCTCTTTGGGATGTTCAGGTGGTAACCGAACGCGAAGGACGTCTCCTGCAAACGCGTGTGGCTTCAAACTCCAACCCCACCTGGATCTGAGGGGAGGAGCCAGAGGAGGATTAGACATATGATACACTACATAATAATGTAAAACAATCATAGAACACAATACAGTAACATAAGGTGTAAGATATACAGTATACACAGCAGCGGATGGAACGCCAACAACACGATACTCCCAGCATCCTATGCTCCGAGCTACACACTCACCTGTGGTTAGCTCGGTGATAGTAGCTGGCGTGGGCTCCGCCGTAACGTATTAAGAGTTGCCACCCAGTCCTGGGCTACAGAGACAAGAGGGGTAAGTCAGCAACACAGCGAGAGACCACCACAAGTCTGCAGGTCAAGCAGCAAAACTCCTAGGCGAAGCCTCCGGCCCGGCCCGCACCCCCTACGGGAAGCCCCCGCCCGGCCCCACACCCCTCCTACGGGAAGCCCCCGGCCCGGCCCGCCACTCTACCGGGAAGCCTCCGGCCCGGCCCCGCACCTCCTAGGGAAGCCTCCCGGCTCGGCCCAAGCACCCCTCTACGGGAAGACTCCCGGCCCGGCCCCGCACCCCCCTACGGGAAGCTACCGGCCGGCCCCGCACCCCTCTAGGGAGCTCCCGGCCCCGCACCCCTCCTACGGGAAGTCCCGGTCCGACCCATACGGTCCCGTCTCACGCCCCAGCACCTCCACCCTCCTCGAGTCCCCACCCCCTCCCGATCTCATTCAAGCATACGAGTGAAGTCTGATGGCTAGCCATAACCCTCTACGGAACCGTTCTACGGAAAGTCACAGCTACATCTACACATCTTTACGGGAAGTCTCATAGTCCGGCCACACCCTAAAGGGAGTCCCTAGTCCAGCACCCCTCCACGGGAAGTTCATAGTCACAACACACTCCTACGGGAAGTCTTAGTCCAGCCACACCCCTCCTATGGGAAGTCTCATAGTCCAGCCACACCCCTCCTATGGGAAGTTTCATAGTCCAGCCACACGCCTCCTACGGGAAGTCTCATAATCCAGCCACACCCCTCCCATGGGAAGTCTCATAGTCCAGGCATTCCCCCTCCTATAGGAAATCTCATAGTCCAGCCACACCCCTCCCATGGGAAGTCTCATAGTCAGGAATTCCCCTCATAGATCTCAAGGGCCAGCACACCCCATGCGATACATAGTCCAGCATCCACCTCCTATGGACCACTTTTTTCTAGTCTCTAATCGCACACCTCCTATGGGAAGTCTCATAGTCCAGCCACAACCTTCCCCATGGGAGTATCTAGTCCAGGCATTCCCCTCTGAAGGAAGTATCATTAGGAGGGGGAATGCCTGGACTATGAGACTTCCCATGGGAGGGGTGTGGCTGGACTATGAGACTTCCTGTAGGAGGGGGAATGCCTGGACTATGAGACTTCCCCATGGGAAGGGTGTGGCTGGACTATGAGACTTCCCATAGGAGGGGTGTGGCTGGATTATGAGACTTCCCATAGGAGGGGTGTGGCTGGACTATGAGATTTCCTGTAGGAGGGGGAATGCCTGGACTATGAGACTTCCCATGGGAGGGGTGTGGCTGGATCCACATGAGCACATCGGCCTGTCCGGTTATCCCTTTAATGGCAAGTACATGGGAGACCCCGCCCGGCACCAATGAGGTACAGACACACCTCTAGGGTCAGCCTCAGATACCATTGTAATGTAGGGCGCCGTCTGATTGACGCTTCTTCTCTCTTTCTTACAGACATCCCGCTGCTGACCGGAGACATGGACAATGCGGGAAGCCTGAACGCCCAGGCGCTTTTTCTGCGTCCGAGCGGGTCTTCCAAGGCGTGTTCCAGGTAATCATTCATATACACCGTCGGGACCCGGGAAAGCTGGGGATGTTGTCTGCCTCACTTTCTACTCCTTGTTAGCAGACTCATCATTCCAAGTTCCTCCACCTGGCAGTAGACTGTGGGATATGAGGGGAGGATTGTACAGGGACCCTGACCCTGGGAACCCCGACATCATCAACGATCAGGTATAGACCCCCTATATACAACCAATCAGAGGGACAGGGTGGTTCCTATCTGCCTCATCAGCCACCAGGTGGCTTGTATATCATACAGTCGGACAGTCTGCAAATCCTCACCTGATTGGCCGTCTTGTGATCATCCTGGTTTGTAAGTAGTGACCAGGCCTTGTGTGGTCCGGTGGTCACACTTCTGATCAGGGCTTCACTACCGCCACTTCGTGGAAGATGATGCATTGGTCACGACTCCCTCAGGAAATGGCCGCTGGGATGCCCAGTATTTCACATCTTGCTTCTCCTCTCCTCTGTTCTTTCCCTAGTCATCTTGGTGACACATTTTCTTGCAGAGTAATCACTCCCCGGCTGTCCTGTGGAGGAGCTGGTTTACCACCAGCGAATGGGAGAGAAGGCCATCTTGACCTTGGCGGGAAAATACTCCGGTATGATATTACATGAGGGTGCCGCTAACACGTGATTGATCGGTGGTTCTGTCCTGCAACATCTTGCATTGATCACTCATAATGTGGTACCACCGGAGAAAACCAGACTTCTAACCCTTCTGATGAGGGGGTGGCTGGACTATGAGACTTCCCATAGTGGGGGTGTGGCTGGACTATAGACTTCCCATGGAGGGGTTGGCTGGACTATGAGACTTCCTTGTAGAGGGGGAATGCCTGGAATATGATGACATCCCATGGAAGGGTGTGGCTGGACATGAACTTCCCATAGGGGGTTGGTGGATTTGAGACTTATTCCCATAGGGGGTGTGTGCTGGACATGAGATTTCCTGTAGGAGGGGGAATGCCTGACTATGAACTTCCCATGGGAGGGGTGGTGGCTGGACTATGAGATTTCCTTATGGAGGGGGAATCCTGACTATGAGACTTCCCATGGGAGGGGTGTGCTTGGATTATGAAGTACTTCCCCGTAGGAGGCGTTCCACGACACACGGCCGTATATGACGCACATACCCAACACACAACAGGCCGTATATGACGTCAACATCTCCCACCCACCGGCCGTATATGACGTCACATCCCCACACACCGGCCGTATATGACGTCACATCCAAACACACCGGCCGTATATGACGTCCACCCCCACACACCGGCCGTATATGACGTCACACCCCCACACACACCGGCCGTATATGACGTCACAATCTCCACACCACCGGCGTATATGAGTCACATCCACACACCGGCCGTATATGACGTCACATCCTCCACACACACGGCCGTATATGACATCAATCCCCCAACACACGGCCTAATGACGTCACATCCCCACACACACACCGGCCGTATATGACGTCACATCCCCACACACCCGGCACGTATATGACGTCCATCCCCACACACACGGCCGTTATACGTCACATCTCCCCACACACCGGCCGTATATGACGTCACATCCCCACACACACGCCGTATATGAAGTCACATCCCACACACCGGCCGTATATGACGTCACATCCCCACACACCGGCCGTATATGACGTCACACCCCCACACACCGGCCGTATATGACGTCACATCCCCACACACCGGCCATACATGACGTCAGTGACCTTTATACACACAGCGTTGTGTCTGAACAGCGTCCCATAACATCTCCTCCATCCTTGGCGCTGGCGGTCGGAGTGTTGTTGTGTTTGTACATTAGCACAAGGACGAGCTATATATAATGCGGAGGTCAGGGATCTGTCGGGTTATTAGGTAACGGGTTAGTGGAGACTCACCTCAGCGCCTGTGACATCTCCTCTGAGGGAATTCATCCAGGGAGCAGAGTTTGCACTTTGCCCGTCATAAAGGAAGAGACAGTAATACAACAAGTGGATATTACATGGCTGCCATTACCTCAGCACGGGGAGACATCATTACCAAGTGACCAAAAAACATGGCGTCCTGATGCACCATGGGGGCGAGGACCTAATGAGCCCCAAAATACAGCACAAGAGATAAGATGGATTCCAGATACAATACAGTCTCGGGACTGCAAGCCTCTAGGTAGTGAGACCCCACAGCACCCCGCCGCCTCAGGCTAGCAGCATCCCACAGCACCCATTGGATAGCAGCACCCCGCAGCCTCAGGCTAGCACCCATCGGATAGCAGCACCCATCGGATAGCAGCACCCATCGGATAGCAGCACCCATCGGATAGCAGCACCCCACAGCCTCCAAATAACACTACAGTCTCTGAATATAGTAACCTACATGGCCCATATGTAAATTAGGCACGGAGTATTATATCAGGTAATACTGAGGACACATGGCAGTGCCAGGCAGTAAACATGCAGCCATTGCACAACAATGTAATAAACGCTGTACACGCGAGTACGACCCGGCGCTCTGGAGATGGCTGTGTAAACACCGTACAAATTATCAGATGTTTTTATTATAAAATACCTTCATGCAGTAACAGAGCCAATCTTCCTGGATTGTTACATTGGGCTGGTGACACAAGTCACAGATCAGGATCTCCGTTACCAAATCCAATCCACGGGTACCCCCCCCCCCCCGCCCCAAATATTATGTACAAGTACAGAATATACATCTACCTGTACAATCTAATCCAACCATCATATTTCATCTGTACAATCCACAGACGCAATGTGTGTATCCAATGTCTGTACAATCAGAATCTGCGCTATACATGACAGATGGAAGTCAACATTTGTTCAGTCATGTCTGTAAACCCTGTGCAATCTGGTCTATGACATCTTTACACTTGTATGTCATGTGTACAATCCACATCCACACAATCAGATTTATGCAATTTATGTACACAATCATCTTTATTTGTTACTTCTTCAATAATATCCCATTTGCACAATCAACATCTGCAGGACCTGATGAATCTTATTTGTTTATTCTTATGTATAAAATCTGCAAAAATATATGTATATCCAATCTGTATCCTCTACACAATCATATGTATATCATCTGTGCATTCATCCTTATAACATCTATACAATTAATGTCCATACAATCAGTGTCTGTACAACCTGATAAGCAATGTCTATGCAATCAAACAATGTAATTTGTACAATCTGACAAGCAAAGTCTATACAATCATATATATATTATCTGTGCAATATCTTTACAATCCAATCTATGTTGTCTATGATTTCATAACTATGTCATCTAGACAATAATACAATAATCTCTACTACTAACAAACGGACAATCATATGTGTGCCTTTTGTACAATAAATATCGGTACAATCCTACTAATGTAATCTGAACAATCAGTGTGCAATCAAAATGTATGCATTTTGTACAATCAGTATGTATGCAATCAAATGCACCATATCTGAACAATCAGTATCTGTACAATCATACTTGTGTCATTTGCATGTACAAAAGTTACGTAATCATTAAAGTCGTACCATCTCACATGTCAGCCGCACAATATACATCTGTACAACCAAACATGTGGCAATCAAAATCTGTGGGGGGACAGCACATAAGACATAGGTATATACATAATAAGTCTCCCCTCTTAGTCGCTTAGGAGGTGTTCACACCTGGCAGAAGTTTCTTACCTGCAGCCTGTGCAGCGCTCCCCCAGTACATAGAAGCAGTGCAGATCTGCCAAATGTGAAGTGACCCTTTAAGGGGGGCCCTACAGTGTTGTGCAGGTGCATGTGGAGGACCTACCTGTAGAGAGTCCAGGCTCAGCTGTGAGCTGCCCCCATGTAATCTCAGAATACCCACAATGCCCAGGGAATGAAGTCAGACCTGCCCGGCCTGTCAGTGCAGAACAGCCTGTACCTGCACCGCCCCACACCTGGTAAACATCAGGGAGGGGAGGATCACCAGGACTACAACCCCCAGCATCCTCCACTGCATGATCTGTACTCAGAGAGATATCACTGTGTTATCTGTGGTGTTACATAGGACTGCAGGACACATCTACTACATGATCTGTACTCAGAGATATCACTGTGTTATCTGTGGTGTTACATAGGACTGCAGG